>JAINUW010000628.1:0-82254 GCA_020205615.1 Panax quinquefolius | reverse complement strand
GAATGTGGTGTATTCAGCACATTTATACCCGGAAGAGAAATTCCAGGTTTGTTCAACATCAAAAGCTCGAGCTCCTCACCCATATCTTTTACGGTGCCTTCACTTCCTAACCACAAGATCCTATGTTTGAATATTTGTTCAGTCTATACACTTCTCAATAAAGATTGGTTTGGTTCAAAACCATTATTATGTGCTGAAATCAGAAACAAAAAGCAAGAATCTAAAATGGGAATACGACCCAACATGCTTAGGCATTCCAGAAGCAAGAAGAAAATGTTTGATTTGGTTTAGCCAATGGAATATGGGGAATCACTTTTTACTTGCAAGATGGTGATGTATTGAATGTTTCAGTGGATGTAAATAATGTGTTTAAACTAGATGAGTTTGGGATACAAGTTGTGTATGAAGAAAAAGACAAGAAAGATGGTCAACTCAATATTCTTCCTTCTACCCAAGATTTGAGTGGTACAAATTTTTCAGCATATCAGGTGCTGACTGGAGCGTATTATGTTAGCAATCAACTACTTTCAAGGGATGATATTCTCTTACCAACACCTACTTCACATTGGGCCCAAGACTTGCTGCCAGAATCTTTACACACTACAGGTTTGTGTCTTCTTGACTCTCCTGAATTAATCTCAGAAAATTTGTGCTAAGATGTAAAGTTAACTTTGGTCGATTAGTCAATACAATGTCGACACGCAGCTTGGAAGGTGATCGCTTCTACATGTATTACTGAGATATATTTGGTCAATTGATCAACTTACCATGAAGTTAACTTCATAGTGACCGGATCCAAATCTCACATATCCTAACACCGTTAGTCTATCAAATTCAAACTATTATTGATAACCCTTAATTAGTCCCAAAACTATAGTTGTTTTCCATGTTTGTGCTATAAATTATTATTTTTTGCATACTCCGTCCTCGAATTATAATTGTTCTTCATGTTAGTAGTCCTAGGCCAGTTTATATCTATATTCACGTTTGGGTATCTCAAAATATAGCTTCTTCTTTTTAAGTTTAGTCCCCAAACCATAGCAGTTTTCATGTTCAATCTCAAACTATAGCTTCTTCTTTTTTTTTTTTTTTTTTTTTTAATGTTTAGTACCCAAACCATAGCAGTTTTTCACTTTTAATTTCAAACTATTTTTGTTTTTAAAGTTTAATCCCTTTAATTGCTTTATTTTTTGTGAGATTGGACTAGGAATGTAAAATTATAAAGTTTGAGGGCATAATATCCGAAAAAAAAAATTAAAGGAGTTGACAAGAAAAATAACTATATATAGTTTGGGGACTAATTAAAGAATTATCCCTTGAAAAAAAAAATTATGTAAAAATATGTACTGTGCTAAAATAATGTATTTAAACTGGGCCAACCTTAAGATTTCTTTTTTGGATAATTCGTATTAAAATGGTGATCCAACGATTGTAACAGTTAAATGAGGACCAGGAGGCCAGTTTATTGTTGTTTCCCACTTAAAGTCTGAATTTAATGCAAATAAATTCATATTGCTAATCTTAGAGAAAGAAACTTTAATTAGATTTATTGAATTGTATTAAATGCATTTTGTAAATCTTAGAGTGAAACTATGCTGCTCATTTTATTGAATTCAATCTACTCCTAAATTACATCCTAGAAGTTTAAGCAAGGGATTAATTCTATCATTACATGCCTCCATGAGTAATTTACTAATACTTCAAAAAATGATTACATTGCTCAGTTTCCATCTAATATGACTAGTTATTTTGCTTGTTCGTCTACCGCGTTTTGAGCGTTTGCTGCATGACTAGTTATTATGCGTGTTCGCCTACGATGTTTGGTGTGTTTGAAGGTTCCAAACGTAGTTTAGAATCTTGTTTATTTACAAGCAATTTATTTCAAACGCAACTTATTTAACTCACTCAAAAGTGGTGTGCGTGCGTTTAGACCTCCAACGCTCCCGCTGCAAACACAACCCAATAAGTTACCTTGAGAATGACTCACTATTAACAATTAAATTATTTGAGATATCTCCAGAGTCCAGATATCACTAGTTATTATTATTTCTTCGATGTTCGCCTACCGACATTTGGTTGTTTGGTGAACGTAGTTGAGAATCTTGTTTGTTTACAAGCAATTTATTTCAAACGCGCTATTTACGGCTACAAACACAACCCAATAAATTGCAACCTTGAGAATGACTCACTATTGACAATTAAATTATTTAAAGATATCCAGAGTCCTAGTAAATTTGTTTCAAACTATTATGTAAAGTTCTGAAACTCTTTAATAACTACACATTATAATTTGTAATGAGATATAGATAAACATCCTCTAAACAACTTGTGGATCATAATATGTTAAGCTATAATCTGATTATAACTATAATTTGTACACAGTTTTTGCACATAGAATTACACGAAAGGAATAAGCCATCTGAGGCCTTAAAATTGATTGTTTAAATTGCACAAAGAGGACACACCATAAAAGTTACACATGCCTACAAAATGAATACCTACTCTCACTACCAATTGGTGCCGCTAGCCAAGCCATTCCTGACAATAACTATTAAGGGTAAAAGAGGGGCTCAAGATCAGCAAAAACTACAATAATTCCCATACTTAAAAAGCTCCTAAGAACCTGTCTATTGCTGTCTCTAGTGCTTATCCTTTGGAATGTCAAGATCTTTAAATAAGGGACTATCAACTCCCACCCCCATTGTATTCAGACCATTGTCTACATAAATAACAGCACCAGTTATTGCAGAAGCCAATGGTGAAGCCAAGAAAGCCATGAGTGTTCCCCACTTCATCTGTTATTTGTTTGTTAAGCTTAGTTATATGGGTATATATTTTAGCATCAAAAAAAAAGTATTTGCAAAAATATTGGGGTCTGTTAGTTTTCAGTGATTTACCAGCAGATAATTCCTTCTGTAGAGGTGCGCTTTAGGAGTAGTCAATCATCATGTCTATGAATCCAATTGCTTTTGCAGCACGGCTTCTTAATGGGCCTGAAAAGATTTTCCTCTTCAGGTAAGTTAAATACCAAGTATAAATGTTCACTATACAATTCAAAGACAATTGGTATGGTCGAATCCTGAAAGGCTAACTTACCATTATCTGGGATGTTTTTATATATACATATATTGAAAGAAAAAAGAAAAAAAGAGAGAAGAAGAGGCAACATCTAGGCTACGCAAGTAATTCGGTTCTGCCCACCAACACAAGGCGGTAAATACTCGTAGAAAGATAATCTGACTGAAGCTACTAGGCCTCAACAGAAAATGGGCCATTCGATTCGCTTTTTTAATCATTCTGTTCTATCATTGGCGAAAAAAATCATCCAGATAAATAAATATGGACATATTTTTAATCTGTTTGCATGGGCTCAATGGCATGGTACAACTCAGAATTATAACATTACAGTATTTCAAATCCTATAGAATTGGTTGCATTGGCTCTTCTGAAGATTCTCCTTGAGAAAGATATAACTAGAAAAGTGCAGTTGGTCAAAAGCTTGCAGATATAGGTCGGAGCTATTTTGAATAGTGGACAGGTTGGAGCTACTTTGAATAGTGGACACAAACAAGTTATGTTTGATCTACGAGACTTTCAAAAAATGAACATTTGGGTCTGAAAGAGTTAAAACAAAAGAATCAGAAAGATTAGGGGACCAAAAATACCAGCAGATATAGTATTGACCCTGATTTTGCATTTTCTTCCGGCTTCAAAAGCAAGCACCTGAATAAAACAATATATAAACACCTCAGCAAAAGAAAGATGAGAAAGTTAAGACTAATACCAACGCATTAAATAGATTAGAACTTACTCTTGTATCACTCTCTAAAGCAGCTTTAGCTGAACTCATGCCTCCACCGTAACTGTGCGGTATAGTTAACAATTATCTTCCCCATGGAAGGTTTTGAAGTTACTAAACAAAATTACAACCAAATAGAAGACACACGTACCCAGGAATTATCCTCTCAGATGCAATATATGTAAGAGAAATTGAAGAGCCACCTGTAAGAACACCAACTATTAAGAAGTACAAAGAACATGCCTTGCTAAAATCAATCATTGAGCAAAACAAAAGAGAGAATGCTTTAACAAAGAAAATTCTTTAAAATAATGAGAAGACAAGTAAAGAAAGCATGGATCAGATTACAGAGTAGAAGGAATACCTGGGTTCATAATCGGAAGAAAATGCTTTAACAAAGAAACATAGGAATAACTTGATGCAGATATTGCTGCAGATATCCTTTCCTGGATGTCTCCAATAGAGGTTTAGTCACCTAATTAAGAGCTTTGCATCTTAAGTAATCAAAGTAAATGTATAATTGCTACAATGATAACTGGAAAAGATGTACCTCTGGTCCATTAGCAAGTGAGTGCACAAGAACATCAATGCTGCCAAAGTCCTGTTTCACAGATTCTGCAACTTCCTGTGAGATTTGAAAAACAACTAATAAGAGCATGGCCCATCTGATATGACTATTAAAACCAGTGTAAATGTAATTAGGGATATCTGAAGTAGACTGCAAACAAGCATGCGAAGCGGGCGGGCCCCGGTTTTGGTGGGCTGAAATGGCCAGCCGGTGGCGGGCCAGCTGGGTTCCGCCATTAATTTATTTATTTTTATTTTTTTGCAAACTCTTTGTTACACCAAAAATAATAATAATAATAAATATTAAAATAATAAAATAATTAATAATAAACAATAATACAAACAAACACGATTAATTAATTACATACATTAACTACATATCTCAATTAATTAAAATTTTAATAGTATTATAAATTAGTATTATTAATTAATTACCTACATTATTTATGATGATAATTTGGATTTATGTTACTGAGTGCTGCTCAGAGAGTAGAGATTGTACTTATTGAGAATGATCTTTTTAAAGACAAGTGTTTAATTTGTACATTGTTACTTGTCGTGAATTATATGAATTAGATAATATCAAGGTTGAAGCTTTTGCTGTAATGAGCAAACTCATATTGTCTTGTGTGTAATGTCATTCTTTCCTTGTTTGCATTTGCTACTGCAATTTGAATTTGTTGTTTAAATTACATTAACTACATATCTTAATTATAATTTTCAATTATAGTTAAAATATATTGAAGATTACATTAAAAACAAATAGTTGTTGTAGCTCAATTGGTTTGAACTCTTATTTATTTACTTACAAGTCTTGTGTTCAAGCCTCACAACCTAACACTTTATTTTTTTTAAAAAAAATAAAAAATTAATGGTTGGCGGGCGGGCCGGGCCAAAAACGGGCCGGGTTTTCATGGGCTTAAAAACGGCGGCCCAAAGCCCGAGTTTTGGCGGGCGGGGCGCGGCGCGGGCTTTGGGCCCGTTTGCCAGGTCTATCTGGAAGCCCAAAATGTCCTGAATTAGCTTAAACTCACCATTAAGTATTGAAATAAGTTATAATGTTTCACCAACCCATTACCAGATTTTGGTGTGTCTATATATAGATATATATATATATACATGTTTATGTATATGCATATGTATATATGTGTTTTATAATGACACAATGGTGTGTTTGAAGTGCACTGTCATGCTTTCCAAACAAGATATTTTGAATGTGATGGAATTTTAAAGTGAGGGGACTTGACAATGAAAGGATTTACAAATCCAAGTACATCACAAATACCTCATCCAAACACGCCCTAAATGATTGAGATGTCATATTGAGTTTTCACATAAATAGCTCTAGGTTCAAAGTCAAGCTAGTCGTCAAAAAATGTGGTCATAACCCCTTGCTAAAATAGAAGTATTATTTTATTTTTCTGAGAGAAAACCTTGGTAACATAGATTATTTTCTATAAAATAATCAAACATGCAACATACAGTGGAAAAACATTCCTATGCAAATGTACCTGAACGGTCCACTTAGTAGATCCTGCATAACGCTTATTCGCTTTTATCTGCATGAAGCCATGACCCATCAATTTATTGAGTGTCTGAAAATTTTCTAAATGTATATGAGAATTCTACTTTACATCTTCAGGTACATCCTCAAGGTTGTCAAAAACAGCATCTAGGGGGTATACTTTAGTAATGTCCATCAAAGAACCATCTGGCAACCTGAAAAATCAGGTTTTTCATTAGAAGGTGCAACCAACAGCAGTTGCATAATTGAATAAAACAAACATGAGGTTAAAATCATACACACGTGATTCATCAAACTTCCCACGTCGTAGGCTCATTTCAAAAATATTTAGAGCCTGCAGGAGAGTTGTAAAATCCATTATCCCACAAATTAAACAATGTTGAGAAAGCTCTTAAATGACATAAAAATTGCTCCATAGGCTTGAGGCATTTTACTTACAGGCACCCATGTACCAACGAGAATTTCAGCACCTGCAGCAGCTAGAGATTTTGCTATAGCCCAACCATATCCGTTGTCATCAGCTACACCAGCAATAAATGCCCGTTTACCTACAAAAGAGCATTCCATTTTTAGTTGAACAAGTGTATGTCTCTTACTGGTTTGACTTTTGGTTGAGCACGATATGTTTCCTGGTGGTGCAATCAAGAAACTACACTAAACTTGCACTTTAGAAAATTCATAAATTTAGAAAATTATTCAAGAACATGACAATTGTCTAAAATTTCCTGACGAATTTTCTTCAGGTCACTGAATGATTAATCACCAATTGAATACATTATTAGCTCCCAAAGGTGCTATTAAGTAATAACAGAGGCTCTGAAACAATTTCAGTGAAATGTCATTTTAAGACGTTATCTTTCAGTCAGCTGCACATCGACAGCCACATATGACAAGTTGTTCTGTTTAAGACTTTAAGCATCATTGAGAACATCCAAAGATAGAGTTTATCCATCCCAGCAACCTCACATACCAAAGTAGCCAAGTAGGTAATGGATTTAACAACAAATCACCATTCAGTTATACCAAGCAGATTCTCTCTGCCTTTTTCCGCTCAAGAATGGCTTTTATGCTTAGGCTCTTTTTTTGATGGACGCCTTCAGCCGGTTGAGGGAGGGGAACCCTCAGGCGAGTGGCTGTTGAGATCCGGAATAGGGGGGATGTTGAGATCCAATTACCAAGAAAGAACTACAATATACTTTCACCTCAATGGAAAAAAAAGATCATACAGTTAAGGAACATAAAGATCTAACCTCTCAAATCAATGGGCAAAACTGATGCAGGCTTGTTATCACTAACTTCAGTCTTTGCCTTGGTGGCAAAGTTTTTAAACCTTGCAGAATTTGATTTGAAATTCTTCTGAAAATGCTTCACTGACGATACATGACGGGAATTGGCAAGCTTAACCCATGATGATTCATTAGATTTAACAAGAACATTGGCTACAGCTGACTTGAATATGCTATGGGTAAAGAAAATGGAGGGTCTGGCTGCAGTGATTTGCAGGCCAGAAGCAGCAACTCCCGCCATTTTAAATATGAGAACTGCAGAAATAACATAAAAGATCTTCAGTTATAAAGAATCATAACTGATCTACAGATAAAAGTAATAGAAATAACTAAATAATTAAAGCTACAATGTAATGGAAATAACCTACTTTAAGTGTTTGGAACTGTCAAATAAAAAGCTTATAATGGAACTTTATTCACTTCAAGTGTTTGGACAACTACGTATCTGTTTTATATTTTTGACAGATAATCAAAATGCTGCTAAAAGGATAATAGGATAAGAAAGTGAAGGTATTTTGTGAATAAAAGACAGATATGCTTCTTAAAAAAATGTGCCTTTTCCAAAAATTTTGAAGTTCCTTATGAAATAAGAAGGAATATTTGGCTGCACCAAACACTTTGAATTAGCCAAAATGTTATTCCTTACATTATAATACACTTTTAGCGCCAGCCCAAAAGTAGCCAGAATAAATATGGGAATTTAATTAGTATACCAAAGCCAAACCATACTGCTCATAATATAACTGAGACCATGGCATTATTCATAGGAGTGAGTGTACGAGTGTAATCCGCATATTGAATGTGATATTATAAGGCCAAGCCCTATTAGAAATTAAATAATGTCTAAAGACATTTAGTTATTGGGAGAAGGTTCAAAAATGCCCCTGACGTTTACCGCGATGTCTACCGAGCACACTATACTCTCTTTTTGTCCAAAAGTACCCTTAACGTTACACTTTTTAGGTCACCCGTGCCCCTGCCGTTAACAAAAGACAAACGGGGTTAAAATTAACTGACGTGGCAGACACATGGAGGCTTAAAGGGAGAAAGTTCAAAAAAAACCCTAACACATGTAAATATGTCATTTAATCAAAACAAAAAATACTAAAATTCAAAATAAAAAAAGCATAACATATTTACATCATTTAATCAAAATACTAAAATTCAAATTATTTTGTTAACTAATCAAAACAACTAATTAAATAAAATAAGTTGTATAACATATTTACATCATTTAATCAAAATACTAAAATTCAAAACATAACATATTTACATCAAATATTAATTAAAAAATACTAATTTTGAATATAACTAAATAACGATATCAATTTTTAACGTTAATATATAATTGAGTTTTAACGTTGTCAAAATACGTTATCAATTAGTATCAAAATAATTGCATATCTAGTGTTGGAATACTAATTTTAACGTTCTCAAAATATTAACGCTTTTTAACATATCAACTAATATTAAAAATAAAAAAAAGTTAATATTTTTTATATTAAAAAACGTTATTATTTTTAATATTTTATTAATATTTTTGATATTAAAAACGTTAATATTTTAAAAATATTAAAAAAAAATTGATATGAGGTTAATATTAAAACGTTAATATTTTTTGATATAAAATATTAAAAAAAATTAAAAATTTAAAAAACGTTAATTTTTTTATATTAAAAATATTAAAAAAGCGTTAATATTTTTTTATATTAAAAAAAGTTAATATTTTATTAATATTTTTTATATTAAAAAACGTTAATATTTTTTAATATTAGTTGATATGTTAAAAACGTTAATATTTTTTGATGATGTAATTAGTTGAATTTTAAAAATATTCAAAATTTCAACTAATTCAAAATAATTAACGTTATTTAGTAAAAATATTAACGTTAATTATTTTTTGATGATTTTAGTTGAATTAACGTTAATTATTTTGAAATTTTGAATTAGTTGAATTTTTGAATTTTGAATTTTAAAATATTAACGTTAATCATCAAAATACTAAAAATATTAGTTGAATTTTCAAAATACTAAAATATTAACGTTAATTTTGTAATATTCAACGTTAATTTCGATAACGTTATTTAGTAATATTAAAATATTAGCGTTAAAAAAATTGATAACGTTATTTAGTATTTTGAATATTAACGTTAAAAATAGTATATCAATTAGTTGTATAACGTTATTTAGTATTTTGAATTTTAAAAATATTATTTAGTATTATGATTTTAGTAATTTAAAAATTTTATATCAATTAATATTTTGTATTATATGATTTTAGTATTTTAATGATGTAATTTGAATTTTTGTTGTTTTGATTAATTAACAAAATAATTTGAATTTTAGTATTTTATTATTTTTTAATTTGATTTTTTTTAGTATTTTAGTTTTTTTTAATTAGTATTTTAGTGTTTTTTTTAATTAGTATTTGATGTAAATATGTTATGTTTTGAATTTTAGTATTTTGATTAAATGATGTAAATATGTTATACAACTTGTTTTATTTAATTAGTTGTTTTGATTAGTTAACAAAATAATTTGAATTTTAGTATTTTGATTAAATGATGTAAATATGTTATGTTTTTTTTATTTTGAATTTTAGTATTTTTTTTGTTTTGATTAAATAACATATTTACATGTGTCAGGGGCATTTTTGAACCTTCTCCCTTTAAGCCTCCATGTGTCTGCTACGTCAGCCAATTTTAACCTCGTTTGTCTTCTGTTAACGTCAGGGGCACGGGTGACCCAAAAAGTGTAACGTTAAGGGTACTTTTGGACAAAAAAAAGTATAGGGTGCTCGGTAGACATCGCGATAAACGTCAAAGGCATTTTTGAACCTTCTCCCTTTAGTTATTTAAAGGTAGTGGTCCCCAAGTGATATTGGTATGAAAGTTTGGATAAATAGTAAGTCATTTTAGTCTCCAAGTTAGTTGCAAGTTAGAGGTCCTTTTACTAGTATAAATATAAGGAACATGTAATGTAAAAGTATGACTTGAATATGAATTGGATTTACTTGAAAAAAACGATTTAGCCATTCTCTCTATCTCCCTTTGTCCATTTCTCTCTCTTTATATCTCTATATTATTTCTATATCTATCTCTCTTCTTCACCAAGTTCTTACTCCTTTATCTCTGTTTTCTAACTACCAAGTTCTTACTCCTTTTTCTCTATTTTCTAACTAAACTCCTCTAATATCACATTGTTCGGCTACTTATTGTATTGATTCAGGTCCGGATCAAGCTTGAACTTTGACATATAACTTTTTTTTTAAAATTGTTTTTATAATCTTCAATTACTCTCTTTTCCTCCTTTTTATAAGTTTATTTTATTTTATTTGTTATGTATGTATTTATGTTTTCATGTGATTTTTATTTTATTCATTTTATATATTTCTATTGTTTTAGTTTATTCATTTTTTAAAAAAATTAACATTTTTTTACTTTATCTATTTTTTTTAACCTTATGTTCCTTCTTTTGTTTCTACATATGGAATTATTTTCAGGATACCTAAACTAGTTTGGGATAGAAGGCATAGTTGAGTTGAGATGAATATTTGGCATCAATGAAACCCAAGTTGAGTTTAAAAAAATAGCTACAGATTCATCAAAGGAAACAACTCTCTTTTCTTTTCTTTTCTTTTTACCATAAGTAGTAACTAGTTTAATATCGACAATAACAAACAACACCACTAAAGTTTTAAATTTGTACTAATTGCAGTTACCAATGCAAACAATATAACTTTTTAGTAAGTTTAGAAGAGCACTACCATCTTCACCCTGTTTTTTAGGTTCTGCTACTCCACATCACAAGTTTGTAAGTTTAAAATTACAATGCCATTTCACTCCTACCCACATATTTCAATTCATAATCCATTAAAGGTCATATCTACATACTCATGAACATTTGTACAGCTTTCACATGATCCTTTATTTCTAGAACATTTGCCCTCATGCGAATTTAAAAAGGAAAGCTCATAAACCCCACCATATACTAAAGGCAAGGACAATGGAATTCAATATTTAAACTCTCTTTTAAAATTATGTGCATTTCAAGTGGCCACATATATTTATATGACGGATGGAGTATAACAACTATTTTGGGACAGAGAGAGTATGTAATTAAAAGTTGATGAAATTTTGCCAATATTTATAAACATGAAAAAAAAATTGGTACTTAAATTTCAAAAATTCCTTCCTAAATATACTTTTTTCTCCCAACTACCATTGCAAACAAACAAGTCAAATAAATTTGTTCTAATCTTTGTCTTCAATATATCCAAAAACCAAATAGAGTTATATGTTTGATTTGGATATTGAGAAGAGTAATGGAAATTATGAAAAACAAGGCAAAAGGTGAAAAAAAAAATGCAACTATGTAAAAGGTTTACACCGCATATTTTGTTATCTAATATTTTCATTTTCTTGTCCTTCCTCTAACTGTTTCTAAGATCAAACACAGTGTTAAGAAATAGATCCACAGATACTAACACCATAAAACTGTCAAGACTTCAAAATCATACTCTGCCTAGGTTCGCTTAGCCCCCGCCTAGGCGCTAGGTGGTCTTCTATTGCCTCGATTTGGCTAGGCGCCTAGGCCCCGCCTAGATGGAATCAGACCACTACCGCATCAATTTAAGAAAGGCTTTGAAGCTCTATAATACTTGAAATAAATTTGTTAAGCCTTAAAAAAAATCCCCCGATAATTTTTCATGTAAAATTTTAAATAATTACATCTACTATATACTTTGTATAGTAAAATAAGTATATACAATAGAAAAATAAATAAATGAGGTCAACTAAGCAAACACCTAGTCTACCTCACGAAAATGCCCAGTCACCACCTAGGGCAGCCTAGGTGCTAGCCCCTAGAACCGCCCTAGCGCTTTTTAAAACACTAACCCTCCTTCCTAATCTGGTTGCCCTAGTTGATAAGAACATGCAATGGAAGAAATTTCACATCTTATAAAATCATATACTATTCTTGGATCAATATTACCCTTCCTACAATACACTTTATTTCTTTTAAATGTAATGTAAATTTATGAAGATGGTAATATGGGACTGTTAAAGTTTGCTATGGATCCTCATTTCATACAAATTACTCAGAAATCAAACATTAACATATAGAATAAACCAAAACATACAAGGCCTAATACTCACTAAACTAAGCTCATATGAATTATATTACTCATTTGTCCTAATTATACTTCAATTTAACTAAAACACACTATCGTGCAAAATTCAATAAAATACACCTTAATTTAACAATCATGTGTGTACCTATAATACACTAAAATGCAGCAAGAATTAAACAAGGGTCCAAGTAAACTAATAGGAATACTTATGTATGTTCTAATTATCTAAAATTTAGGAGAAAATGTAGATTTTGATAGAGAAAACGAGAATCTCACCTTTTAAGTAACAGAAGGAGAGAATGCGGTGAAGGGTTAGATAGGTTATTGTATTGTACAGTAGCTCAGAATGAAGATCATTGATGATGATGGACCAGACGCGACCATGGATAGACTTGGTCTGATAGATGGGCTTTTGGATTGGGCTCTTAACATATTGGGCCTTGTTTGATTATTCTAGTTTAATCTACTAATATATTAAAGTTAATTCAAAATTGAATAATTATTACGAGTGTTTTTATATGTAATGATAAATATATTTTGATATTATATATCAACTTAGAATATCTAATTTGTGAAATTGGTACCAACTTTACCGTAATAAGTTTTATACCTTATTATTGTATTGATTAACACAAGTTACCCTAACTATAAATTTACTACCGTAAAATTGGTGTCAAGTGTCAATTTACCATTAATATCTTAAATTATTAATATATTTTTTCCAAATAATAACATAATTCATATAAATATCGCAATGTGTAGAGGACAAATAAGAAATAACTATGATTGTAAAAAAATATTATATGTAACATATGTTAAGAATAGAGATACAAAATAAACAATACTTAATGATCCGGAAAATGACTTACTTTTATTGAACAATCTTAGGCTTATAAATAGCCTTTTACAAACTTAACAGAATGAGATGAAATAGCACACGTTCTCAACTACTCAACGTGATGACCGCAATTAGAAAAATTAGGAAACACTAACCAAGTACCCTAAATACTAGGACTTATCTAAGACTTATTCAAACGTAAAAACAACAACTTTCTCTTCATTCCCTCCCTTAAACTAGTTACTAACTACAACTAGTTTAATTCAGAACTCAACAGACTCCCATTCGACGTCGAAACCTCCGAAATGCATCCACTGTGAGAGGCTTTGTCATCACATCTCGCTAACCGATCTTGTGTTCCACAATAAACCAACTCAACTACTCCTTCTCGTGTGAGGTCACGAAAAAATGAAAATGCACATCAATGTGTTTGCTTTACCATGTAACACGAGGATTTTTTTGACAACTTAATTGGGAACTGTTATATCGCAAAGAATTATAGTACACTTACTTTCTTCCGGACTCGACTTCTCAATTATTCTCTTCATCCAAACGACTTGACTAAAGACAAGCAACATTGCAGCCCACAAACTCGCTTACGTGGTCGAAAGTGTGACTATAGGTTGCTTTCTTGAGGACCGAGCAATGACTCCAGATCCCAACATGAAAACATAGCACGATGTACTTTTCCTGCTCTTATATATCTCCTGCGTAGTCACTATCTCGCATATCCAACCGGATCTTCACATCCTCCCTTCTTGTAAAAAAAACCAAGTCCAATAGTTCCTTTCAAGTACCTCGGTAGATCCTCTTGGTCGCCATCAAATGCAACTCAGTTGGTTTGGCCATGTACTGCTTAATCAAGCTTTACTGCAAACATCAATCGGCCTTGAAGTTTATTAAGTACATGAGACATCCCACCATCCGCTTAAACAAAGTCTCATCAACACGAACCCCATTTTCATCTTTAAAAAGCTTACAACCTGGAACAATGGGATTATGAACTGATTTGCTGTTTTTCATCCTAAACCTCTTCAACACCTCCAAAGCATACTTCCTCTGACAAATGTAGATCCCATCTGACCTTTGTAAAACTTCTATGCCAAGAAAAAATCTCATTTTCCCCAAATCAGTCATATCAAACTCCCTCAACATGGAATTCTTAAACTCAGCAAACATCAATTCATCATTGCCAGTAAATATTAAATCATCAACATATAAACTGACAATGAGAATCTTACCTCCCTTATTTGTCTTAATGAACAAAGTATGCTCACTATAGCATTTCTCGAACCCTTCATTTATGAAATGTGCTTCAATACGACTGAACCAAGCTCGTGGAGCTTGTTTCAGTCCATATAGGGCTTTCTTCAACCTATAAACTTTCTGAGGACTGTTCTCCAGCTCATAACCCTTCGGCTGCTCCATATACACTTCTTCATTAAGTTCCCCATACAAAAAGGCAGATTTAACATCAATTTGATAGAGAGTCCACCCTTTTTGAGCTGCTAGAGCCACAATCATTCTCACTGTGTCCATTCTCGCAACTGGTGCAAATACTTACATAGTAGTCTATCCTCACTTTTGCATACCCCTTTGCCACCAAACGAGCCTTTAACTTGTCCACTTCTCCATTCTCCTTGAGTTTGGTTTTATAAACCCACTTCACTCCAATCTTCTTTGCACCTTTAGGAAGATCAAATGAGTTCCCACGTGTTGTTCCTCTTTATAGCTTTGCGTCTCCATGTCCATAGTTGTCCTCCATTTGTCATGCTTCACCGCCTCCTCAAAATACATGCTTTGGATCTCTTTGAAGCAAACAAAGCCAAATTGACATTTGCATCTTCTTCTTCCGACTCCTCAAAGTCCTTCCCGATTCATAATCTCTCATCCACCTTGGAGGCCCTCTGCTTCTCCTTCTTCAAAACTAGATGATTCTCCTCCATTTTCACCATTTTGAGGACTACTAACCTGTTCAAATGACTCTTTCTTCTTCCTCACTCATCGCTCCCTCATTCCTCAAGCGTTCACGGCATCATTATCTTCTTTATCATCCCATTCCAAATCACCATTATGTGCTCTTTCATAATCATTATCCCAAACTCCAAGACTTATCTTCCTCAAATACTACATCTCTGCTAACTACAATCTTCCTTTGAATTGGATCATGTAGTCTATATGCCTTAGACTCTTCACTTACTCCCAATAACACACAAGCAAGGCTCTTTGATCTAGTTTTTTTTTTCACATCGTGAGAACATGTACATGCGCCACACATCCTAAAACTCTAAAGTACTCAACCGAGGGTCTCGCTTCACTTCCACTTGACCTTCCTCGTGTTTGATTCTTCATAGCCAATGTAGGACTCGATTCGTAACATGTATTGTCCAGCCATCGCCTCGGCCGAAAGTCTTGAATCCTCCTTTCAGAGAGCATGATCGAACCATATTCATCATACCGATTTTCCTTTCCGCTACTCCGCTCACGCGTAAGTATACGCCGCAATAATCCTCTTGATGCCATGCTCTGCAAGCGTAACTCATCAACTCAAGTGATGTGAATTCTCCTCCTCGATCTGTTCTCAAACATTTAATATATCCTCCTACTTCTTTCTCAACACAACTCTTTGTTAGATTTGTAATATTCATGAACGCAATCAAATTGCAAAAATAATGCGGAAACGTGAAAAATCAGAGTTTAAAAAAAAATTTACAAACCATATACCCAGATCACCCTTTATGCACAATTATTAATTAAATGAAAAGATAAAGAATAAAATCATATCCTTGAAGATCGAGCTTCCTCAGGTACAAGTTCACCTCCAAATCCTTTCGCGTGTTCAACTTGAATCCACCGGGTTTGGTTCCTTCCTTTGATCAACGTTAGCCACCCATATGTTTGGCCTCTAGAGGTGATCCACCAAGGAAAACTAAATAATTCAAGAAGATGGTGTATTTGGCTCAAACCCTAGTTTTCTATCTCTATAGAAAAGGTGTACTCTCCCAACAATTGGAATTATGTCGTATGTTGAAAAAATCAACCACGCCCTCACCCATAATATGACTCCTCTTATTAATAGATGTGGGCAACCCACCTTAAAAAATTAAGGAATTGGGTTTTATTTAATTAATTAAATTCTTTTAATTAATTAAGCTCCCTAATCTTATTAGGGATAATTAATTAAACTCTTTTAATTAATTTAACTTCCTAATCCAATTAGGAATAAATGAGAGTACTTATATTAAATTAATTCCTAAACTCTTTTAGAAATTAAAATAATAATAATTGTAATAATATTAATAAGACTCTCTTATTAATTTATATTTAATATTTCTAAAATATTAAATAATAATATTAAGCTATTTAATTTATTCTATCACCATAGATTAAATTAAATATACTTAACATATTATTACGATTATGCCATTAACTTCTTAAATAATTATTCTTCCTTTTATGGTGTGACCCTTTAGGTTCTCCATATTAAACCTATTGTGAATAAATCAATTAGAATAATTCTAATCTTATTTAAATAAATAAATTAATCAATTAATTTATTTAAATAAATAATATTTATTCTACAATAGGATAAGCCTCCCTAACGATCAACGACTTTCCGTATAATATAGATTTCAACATTAATCATTAAAGAACCTTTGAGTAAATAGTTACCATATAATTCAATCCTTCCACCATACAATGTCCCAATTAAATATAAGACATGGAATTATCACAAGTCTTATTTTATTTAATTATATGTATTTCGATCCTTAAATGCACAACTCCAAATAATGCAAATTAGAAACTCCTTTCTAATTTCATTCTCGCTTACCCAAGGACTACTGGGGTTGTCATTTATCGAATCACATAGACATTTCTCTTCTTTATTAGAAGTGGTAGATTCTTTATCGATCATACATTATCTCCACGTATAACTTATTATACCCAAGCATACCCTTTGATATACCCTAAGGGTCTTAAGGAATAAGTCAAAGTATAACTCATCATACATAAGATACTATGATGATCTCAAGTCCAAGGATTACTTGATTACTATCACTACAGAATTCCTATCGACAGCAAATAAAACTCCATTAGGTATTCCTTAGCGAGCCACGCTCAAAGGAACTTATTCTCTAATAAGCACCTACATACTTGCTTTAGTGTCTCCACACAAATGATCATGAGATCAATCATCCTCATCCAATGAGCAAACAACGTATGTACCAATCTATCCGGATTCACTAATCCCCAATTTAGTAATCCAACGATTGGGAACTATTTTAGTTTTAAGCTTTCTAAGAATTTAGATCTCATTAGAATGATCATCATCATTATTCTAAAAGCATTGCTTAAAACTATGGGTTTATCACATATTATAAAACAACATCATGTAGATAATTAAAAGCCTTTAATAAATTAATACTTTTTATTAATAAATGAATAAGATTGTTACAAAGTATATGCTTTATCATCAAACATGATCGGCTTATGTGCATACTACTTTCAATCTCCCACTCAGACTAAAGCCAATCGTCATGGTAACTCATACTCTTCTTCTCTAAGTGACAATTATCCTGCCATTGGATAAGCTTTTAGTTAATGGATATGTAATGTTGTTTATGAGAGTCCACTATCTCTATAGTGATTTCCCATCTTTCAATGATTCTTATAATCAAATGAAAGTGCCACAACACATGTTTAGATCCAAGATGAGACTTAGGAACTATTCCTAGTTCTCAGAATGAACTTTTATCCAAACAATCAACTTGCAGCCTTCATTTATAGCTATATACTTTGTCTTTATCACTAAACCAAAGAACTCTTTCTTTGTTTGAACATTTCCAATTCACTACACCACTTGCTCAAGGTAACCCTTTACCTTAAAGTGGATTTTTCTGTCGCTTGATCCGTCTCGAAAAACTTGAGTCCTCATAAGCCCTCTAGTTTTAATTTAAACCCACCATGAATATGATCACATCCTTAGTGCTTGCTAAGCACTTTAAGATGTTTTTCACCGACTCATAGTGAACTTCTCCATAATATGACCGATCAACATCGTCTCTCAGTACATTTCATTGCATACATGATTGTCACTCATGCGACCTCTTTTTTTAGAGTCTGTGGGGACTATTAAGAGAGATACACCCATAGCTCATCAACATGAGACATCTCTTGAGTTTGTCATGCTAAACGACTTTAGCATCAAATGAATATACGCTCCTCGGGTTAAGTCGAGCATCCTCTTAAATCTATCTATATAGATTTTATCCCCAATTAAGATACTCTTCCCAAACCATTCATGGAGGAATGTTTAGACAACTTTATCATTACCGATTGTAGCATTGGTATGTCATTCCTTATCCGTAGTATATCAACATATAGTACTAGGAATGTCACGATGCTCCCATCGACCCTTTTGTACACACTAGGTTCATTCTTATTTTTGATAAAATCAAAATCTTTTGATTTGTTTCATCAAAACGAATGTTCCATTTTTGAGAATATTGCTTCAATCAATTTCTCTCGAAGTTCATAACTCTTAACTCATCGTATGTAACTCAGATCATCATCTTCTATGATGCGTACCTCATCATCATCATCTATGATGAATCCATACCTCCTAGGTATCTTCTTGATTATTCTAGATTTACGATTCTCATTGGTCAGATAATAGTTCATCTACGTGTTCCTCTTATTTGACTTATAAGATTTTGTGGTTCTTGAACTTTTCAAGATCTATTATCCTCCCACTAGCCCCTTCAATGATAAACACCTTTATCTTAGAAGGCGCGTGTTTCGTAACAAACACCTTTTGCTAAGTAGGATTATAGAACATATACCCTAAACTTACTTTAGGATGTCCCACAAATCAGACTTGTCAAATCTTGTCCCAAGCTTATCCTTTTGAAACCTTTTCACATAAGTTGGACAACCCTTATCTTAACATACTTAAGATTAGAATCCTCCCCGTCCATAACTTTTATGGAGTCTTAATGGATTTTGAGGTTACCTTTTTCGTAGATATGTAGCCATTTCTAGGATATTATCCCGTAAGGATACCGGAATATCGGTAAAATCATTATGGACCGCACTATGTCCAACAAGGTACGATTTTTCCTTTTAGATACATCAATCAATTATTGCATATCGAGGCGTCCATTATGAGAAAACCATTTGAGATGATCTAAAAACTTATCAGACAAGTATTTATTCCTCGATCTAATCAAAGAATCTTAATACTTTGCAATTTATTTCACTTCAATTCTTTGAACCTTTCAAATAATTCACACTTGTATTTCAACAAATACATACATTCAACTCTTTGAATGATCATCTCCTTTTCTTATACTAATTTGTTCAATATGCAAAATTATTTTCATGTAAGTCAAGTATACAAAATTTATTAAGTAATATTCCAGCTTCTATACAAAACATTATTATTATAACTAGAACAACAATTGTTCTTAATTATAATACCAAAAATTTTTATTGTCCAACAATAAAATAGAAATAATATTTTAACAAGAATCGAATACAATAACAACTTATCGACTTAATAGATTTGCTTCGTAGAGCATTGCTAAACTATAAGTTTCTATAGCTAATATGGCAACCTTTGCTTCATTTTTAACACATAGGATTACTTATATTTGTTTAGCTTTCTACTTCGCTTGGTCCCTTCATAAATCTATATTTATGATAACCAAAGTCAGTATCCAATACCCAAGTAGAACCTCGACTTAAAGAAAAATTATTTTAATCATGAACAAATTTCAGATTTATAACCAAACTTCACTAAGCTTTTTCGTTAGCCTCGCAAGATGCTTCTCGCAGCTTTCTTTCCAAAGGTCCAAAGCTTATTGCAAAGGAAGCAAACTCCTTTGCTATCCGTGACGCTTTTGTTCTTATTATCCTTTGTTTATGCCTTCTATTTACCTTCTTTGAAAACGCTCTTCTTTTCAAGATCCTTTGCCCCCTACCAAGAAGACTTGATTTTTCTTGGTTGAAAGTGACTCTCAACATTTTTCAACATGTTAAGCAAATCAATGAGGTCGATATCTAGCTTGTTCATATGAAAAATTCACAACAATTGTAAAAGGAGTCCGGGTGTGAGTGCAAGATCAAATCTTGGCTCAACTCTCCATCCATGACAAAACCATTGTCCTAATCGATCAATCAAATTGATTA
Source organism: Panax quinquefolius (assembly GCA_020205615.1). Lineage (NCBI taxonomy): Eukaryota > Viridiplantae > Streptophyta > Magnoliopsida > Apiales > Araliaceae > Panax > Panax quinquefolius. The sequence continues at coordinate 61,914 of JAINUW010000628.1, read as the reverse complement.
TGTTAAGAACTTTTTATCTGCATACTATAGTGCCATCGGCCATTCTAGATCTAAGAGCTCCTTAGATATCTCGATATCTATCGGGCCCCATTTTCCTCACCATCAACTACTTGATGTGCGGGAATATAAGAGAGCATCCATAGTTTCACGCCGACGTCAAGCTCGTTACTCATGGATGCGAGCATGATGCATCGAGCCAATCGTGCATCATCTTGACACTTTCTAAAAGTAGCAATGTCTTCCTAAGAGGCATTGTCTCGCAACCATCAAGAGGATAAAGCGATTAAGGACATAAGATAGTTTTTCAAATGATGAGAACTTTTCTCAATTTCCTTAACCAATCCGCTTTAATTTGGTCCTGTTAATTTAGCATCTAATATGCTTCGCAAAGATAGTAATTTTATACATTGTAAAATTTCAGAAATGAATTTGTAATTAACAACATTTTAACATACATTCTTTTATTAATTACCAAAATAAATTAGGTCTTGTTTTAAGTTGGTATCTCCCACTATTTTCTTCAAACTATATTTCCTCACTTATATATAGTTCGGCAAAATCTAATTAAAGATTTGCTAGTGAGAATAAGGATCCCATTTCAAATGTATATAGCCTTGTGGTGACACAACAAACTATATATAAATAAATAGGTAGACAACTTTTGTCAATTACATCAACTATGCAACTCCTTGTATTTTGCCTCTTAGATTATTTTGATCAAGTGGTGGCACATCCGAATCAAAATTATCCAAGTTAAGTCCGACCTAGCACTCCATATATTCAAAAAGAAAATATCATCCTTGTGGTGACACAACAAAACAATATTGTTCAATTTTCTTTATAAGCATCAAATGTGATAAATTAACATCTTAAATACTTAATACTTGCCTTGTGATGACACAACAAACTCATATTAAATATTTAATACTCTATTAATTTTATCATGCTAGAAGGCTTACGCTCGATATTCCAAATATCTTTGAACGCTAGGACTTAATATAAAATTGAGGGGTTTGTTATTAATTTGTCTCTATCTTGTTTAGCTGCATTTATTATATATATATATAAAATACGCATCATATTAATGAACATGCGAAGCATGTTTGCATAATATATAATATATATAGTATAAGCATGCACATATAGAATACTATATTCTACCCTTGATTGATTATGGACTTTTATTCTAGTTTGGTTCACTAGAGCCATCAAGTGAACCAAAAGGTCAAACCCTAGGGTGCAAGAAATAATATTTAAATATAACTATTACATTTAAACCCTGGCTCCATTACAAACGGGTCTTCAAGCGCCTTTCTCCTTGATCTCCAATTTTTAAAATTAATTCTAACTATTCCTATTACAAAAAATCTTATTTAAAATAAATAAAACCTTGATCGCCAAATCAAGGGAAGTACATAGGAGGAGATAGAATTTACATTCGTTAAAAATTAGAGAAGACGAGTTCATATCTAAATAAACCCATTTAATAAAACTTTCATACATTCATGCATCCAACTAAAATAAAATCCAATCGTTTAAAATTAATAAACCATAATCAATCCCATTTATTATCATACACATCATCATATGCCACTTACAAGAAAAATATATTCAATATCGATATATCGATATCGCACTAAAATAAATCGAATATATATATATATATCTGCTGCTATAATATAATATATATATCATCGGATAATAGTCGTCAAGATAAAATCTGGTCATTATCACGATGCACATCAACACCACTATTAGCGACCGAGATATTCGCTGATCGCCATGAGCGAATCAAAAATGACAAAATCCGGTCATTGAAATGAAATCAAGATGGTCCAGGCCAAAGTCGACGTGGTCCACGTGTCGGTCGATTATTATCACGATCATCATGGCGCCATCGGCCGACATCGCTACCGTCATATTAACTTTTAGCGACCGCACGCGTCACCGATATGAAAAAAATTAAACCATATTTTTGCTGCTTTTGCAGAATTCCCAAAAACTCAGACTGCTTTTCACCCGCTTATCCCAACACACATACACACCAAGATAAACAACATACAAAACAATATAAACATCCATCGCCCACCAACACATACACCAAACTAGTATATAAACCTTTAAAACCAATATGATTTGAATAAATATAATAACATTTCAAAACTTGTTTAAGTAACATATATACAAACATCCAAATAATGAATATACAAGTACAAGGTTATGTCAAGCGCCATCCCTCCTCGATCACCCCGTAATTAACAAAATAATAAAACAAGTTACAAATATAATAAATATGTTGATATCGGGTATATATTATGACAATACATACAACAAATTGATTTTATACCTCGCCGCCATCCCCATGTCAGTTCTCTGCTATTGCCGCCGCCATCGCTTCAAATTTAACTCCTCGTGATCAAGAGCCCCTGTGTGCCCGCCAAAGATCTTCGTAAGATTTCGATTCGACATATAGCTCTCACACAACACCAAGAGTACGAACAACTGGATGACTCACGATCGTGAAGACTGGGTAGCAGAGTCACTCGAGCCATCAAGGATGGGCGCGCCGTTGTCCTCGACCTTTAATGTAGTTCTTCTTCACAATGACGCCTCTCCCACAACTCTCGATCAATAAAGTGACGTGGAGTGCCTTCAGATAAATATTTCATTCAATAAACGCTTATAAGTATCCCGTCATCATGTTAACACTTAAATAGTTAAAAATAATATTTTGTAAGTATTAATAAACAAGATCAAAGTTGTTAAAACTTATTACCGCTTATCCGGATAGCCTCAGTGCAGTGCATCACGGTGGCACATACACATCCAAACCAAATTGATAGGTCACTTTTGAGACCGAGACTCCTATACAAAAACAAAGACAATATTACTAAGTAAAATGGGATATTTTCTACAATTCATGATTATAAACATATTAAAACTTGTAAATACGCATCTCGGCAAAGGATATGTCGCAATCGTGAAATACCGCCGCCAGATGTTCCTTTTTAGCCTTTTCGCCATCTGGATACACCCGAGGCTCATGCTGGTGGCGCGTAGCCTTTTTTTCACCCAACTCTCGCCTCCATCATACACATCTCAAATTTATATGGACTCGGTGCACCACCAGGGCTATGCTCAGGCATATAATCCTCTCCCGCCCTCGATGGTCGATCTCTCAGATTGTGAAACGGCTTTTTATCGTTTTTATTCAAGTTGTCCTCAAAGCGCGACCACAGCACTTTTGCCGTAATAATGTCCGAATCACCAAGCTCACGCTGGCCCTCCCATCTATACCGCTTTCGCAAATAAAAAAAAATAATAACATTACTAAATAATTATCCTTTGAATATTATATTAATATTATTTGTTATAATTAAAAAAATATACCAAATTTCGCCAAACAAAGATCCTCAGGGCGATAGGTGTGCTCGCCACGTAATGTAATCACAAAAGTGTAGGCCAATTCTCAGAACACACCGTGATATGCACTGACGATCTTATTATCCTAAAAATCACTATAATATACAACATCAATTAGCATATATTAAAGCAATTTATATCTAAGTTATAATATTTGTGAACATTTTTCAAACTTATACTTATAATACTTAAAAAAATTTGCCATAGTCTCCCTATAATATAGTATCACATTACACACATACACGCATATTTGGACATAGAGAAGAAATATACAAATTTTCAATACAATAAGACCAAAAAGACCAAAAAAATATTACCAATATAATATCAATCAAAACATTACCAATATACAATAAATGGAATCTTAAATGCTTTTATATAAATGATATACGCGGACGACGTATATATTCTGGAGGAGGGCGAATCTAAATAAGAATCCGATCATCTGGATTAGTAGGGCCTCAAGCACATTATTAGGCCCCCTACCCAAGCCGCTTTTTCTCGCTACCGCTCGTAAGCCATCTCAGATATTACAAATTTCAAGATGTTATTAGAGTCATATTTGATTACATGTATATATGACAATAAATACGATAAAGATATAAACATGTATATATATGAATATAAAATGACAATAAACAAAAGTTGCATTTAAATAGTTTAGTACATAAACATATAATGATATAAAAAATGTGTATTGCTAAACATACATTTCATGAGTTCAAGTGTCAATGTCCGATTCGTAATCATCTCAGATACGTGTTGCATTCATATAACCATCATCCGCTTCAGATTCTCAGGTCGATTCACCAATAACTCTTCCTCCTCAAGATCAATGTCATCCGACACAAGTATCGACTCAGATCTAATTCATGTGGTTCATCTCCACCATCTAACCGGATTACTTCATCGTCAGCCTCCACATTTATTATAGTCCCACTACGAAGCATCCGCTTCGTAAATCTCCCCATCAACTAATTCTACACGACTACGCTACGGAGTATAAATTACAACTTGCCAATCAGAAGGGCCTATCCCTTTTCCTAACAGACTAGGAGTGTAGTATACTTGATCGCTTGAGTTGGTAAAACAAACGGTTCGTTGGAGTACGCAGACCTACGGAGGTCAATATCGACGATTCCATGTCCGCCAACACGATCCCTTTTTCCTCGAATCAAACCAACGACACTTCAACAAGTGAATACGACCCCAGACGCGTCTCCTCAGACGACAACTCTACGATTTCCTCCAACTCCCCATAAAAGGCACGACCAAGCTCATCAGAATAATCTCCTCGACACACACCCGTAGTTCGTTGTTCTTTTACCGCGCCATATGCCTTTGGTGAAATTCACAACCATTTATTTTGTAAACTATCATACCGACTTGATCCTCGTCTCGTCCCATAGCTAGACTTCAGACATTAGCCTAATCGCTGATCCTCAAATAAAGCCTACAAAACTCCATCTTATTAAATGAAGTCATAGTTAATATATGGAGTATATATATTATATATATATACACTACGTGCTTAAAATTGAACTTACTTTTCCTTTAGCCAAAGTGCAAAGTTTTTATCCCGATCGATTTGAATATCTTTATCGCTTATGCTCAAGATGCTTCACTTTTAACTCACATCGTATAATCTATACCATGTTATAAACATTAACATATTAGAATAAATTTTAACTTAAAAGATAAAATATCAAGTTTACATGTGTACCTCACAAATTCGCCAATCTCCTCACAATCGAGAAGAATGTAAGTATGCTGCATGCATGTAATTCTTGCTCGTAGAGGAATACGCGCTTCCTTTTCCATAAGCGCCACCGAGGGACCAAATACAGAGAGCCACCATTTAGTTCAACATTTCCCCATCATCATGTCTCGATACTCGATCGCCTTTGTCAAGACTTCATCCTAAAAATAGTCCGAGACAAACGTAGATATCTCATCAAAATCGATGCCTCGTGATATCGACCCTCGACATAAGCTCTATTCTTCACCTTCCTCTTAAGGTTTCCCATCACCTCTCGAAAGGGTACATCCATCTATATCGAATCGACCCCAACACGAGCTTCATAGGGAAGATGGATTTGCAAATGCTCCATGGAGTCAAAAACCAGTGGGAATATTTTTTCCAGCTTTACACGTGATCTCTATGATGTTCTTCTCAAGTACAAACATGTCCTTCTCATTCAATGATTTTGAACACAAGTTTTGAAGAAACGACTAAGATCCGCCAAAGCATCCCATATTGGTTTATCAAGCAGATCCCGAAATGCTATAGTACGAGTCTCTCCATGAACACACGACACCACGACTCTTCATCCCTCGCAATTTCCCACCCGTAATACACCTTGCAATGTTCGACGATATCCATCCGGTAGTTTCAGTAGACTTAACCCATGTGCACACATCTTCAACTTGCTTTTTGGACAATGTGTACCTCAGATGCGGCTTCGACAATCTTACCATTAGAGATTCATAAAGTTCTAATCCAGACGCCATAAATATCTTTCATGTCCAAACGCGCCTTTATCAAGTATCTTTTGTCTTCCCCAGAACATTCATCACAAAGTTGTTAAACACATCACAAACACATTCTTCTCAATATGCATCACATCTAGATTATGCATTTAATCAAATTTGTAGACCACTAATAAGGCAATTCCCAAAAGATGCTTCTCCGAACCCAAGCATGAGATTCACCAAACCCATCGATTATGTTTGTCGATCAACCTTACCAAATGGGATAACCGGCAATCTCATCACACGATCTCGCATCTCCGCTCCCGACAATCGCAAGGCAAGCGTATATCATTATCTACTTTCCCTTTCCTCAAGTGTTCTCTATTTCTTCAAACGGGTGATCTACCTAGAAGAATCCGACGACGATAAATAAAACCAACAAGGCTTTCGACCTTTTCGATAGATTAAACGACTTTCAGATGCTCCATACAATACGGACAAGCCAACTTCCTGTAGTACTCCATCCACCAACATACCATAAGTCGGGAAGTCACTTATAGTCCACATAACCGCCGCCTCTAAGGTTGAAATTTGTTTTCGCTGCAACATCCCAAGTCCTGCATCCATCCTCCCACAATACCTTTAACTCGCCTATAAGAGGTCTCAAGTAAACATCTAAGTTCTTTCCAGACTCTTAGACCGTGAATCACGAGTGAAAGAAATAAGTACGGCCGTTTATACACATCCAAGGAGGCAAGTCAGACGAGTAACAATCACAGCCAACATGAGTACCTAAATAAATTGAGTGGGCCAAACGGATTGAAACCATCGCAGGACAATCCAAGTCTCACATTTCTAGGTTCCAATGCAAATTCGTGATGTGCTAAGTTGAAATCTTTCCAAGCCCGCCCATCTCATGGATGATTTAGTTCTCCATCTTTAGTCGGAGATTTCGTGATGCCAACTCATATGTTCAAATTGATCTTGAAGACATGTACAATCTTTTTAGTCGATGTGTTATCGAAAATACCTTAGAATCTTAAATCCAGATACTTGATTTTTTGTAGTCACACCTCTTTATTAGGCCTAAACCGCCACGATCGCAAAACGGCACCTTATCATCTTGCTCATTTTCCTTATAAAACAACATGCAATCGTTGGGACACGATCGATCTTTTGGCATCCAAGACCCAACTTCTTCACCATTTTCTTACAAAAGTAATAGTTACTGTGTAATTTCACCACCGTCAGCAACATACTCTTAATCGCTTTCAAGAGCGACTCAAAACACTCACGGCTCATGTCAGGATCACCTTCGATGTTAAGTAATGTCGCCATCGCAGCATAATGTAGTGTGTTTGGTGCAACCATGCCACAAACGGTCTCATACCCTCGCCTAACAACTTAAAGAAGTCTTTGCATCGTAATTCATAGGTCGCTTCTCTCCTTGCTCCCAATCAAAATCTGCCCCGCAATATCATGGACCATTTCATTCATACGATGAGTACTACCGCCTCAATTGTGTACTTGTGTGATGCCACCATCTCTTCTCTCCCCATGTGCCCACCAAAGATTCTTCAGAATTTTTCATGAACCCGTAAACAAGTAAATGATAGTTTACCATGTCTCCGCCCATATAATTTACATTCTTACACTTTAAACATGGACATCGATTCATGACTTACCATTCATACATTCTGGGTGACTATACGATACTCCAAAAACACTTGGCAACCAAATTTCTTCAATTCAACAGAAGACCTATCCGGGTACTTCGACTTTCGTCACATCCAACTACTTGGCCCCAATAGAGGTCCATGATTCCACTAAGACCTATACTACGTATAAACATTATAAATGTTAACATACGACTTGAGCATACTTATAACCATACGACTTGAGCATACTTGTAAGCATGCATATGATTAACATTTAAGATACTTCTAAGCATACGACTTAAGCATACTTGTAACTATACGACTTGAGCATACTTGTAAGCATATGATTAACATTTAAGCATACTTGTAAGCATACGACTTGAGAGCATATATACTTGTAATCATACGACTTGAGTATACTTGCAAGCATATGATTAACATTTAAACATACTTGATGTTAACGAATGAATGCAAATTAAAGCAAGATGAGAAACTTTAAATGTTATTAAATTTAGTATGAGAAACTAAGTAAATGCTACTTAGTTTAATAGTTATATTATATCATGTTATTTTATTTTAATTTTTTTAAATTTGTTTTTATTGTTTATCGTAAGTGAATACGTAAGGTATTTCATTCACGCTAGCTTTATATCGTAGTTTTTAACTCATTTATACAACTTTTGAGTATCTTGAGATTCATTCATATCAACTAGTGTGTTAAACAACTTTTGGGATAGTCACAACTTGTTAAGCAATTTATAGCTTCTATAATATTTTGTAGCTTTATTCTTGTATACATAAGTGTTAAATACCCTCGCTTTTCATTATAGCCAAAACAAATTTCTTTATCGACCAAGTGTGTCTAGTTACCTTCTCTCAAGCTGCAAAGAATAATTCCTCAAGATCGCTTATTTAGGCTTAATGTTTTCAATTGCTTACTATGCTAACAACCAAGCTCGGCTTGGCCCCACGAGGTTTCAAGTTAATCTCAAGGTGGTTCGTGGGGCCTCACTACCCCAAGCCCAAATTTATCACTCTAATAAATTTCTTTTATAGGCTCTAGTGGATCACTTAATAGGCTCAAGTAATAGTATAAATGTTCGCAAATACCCACTTAATAAAACAATTCGCCGTAGTCTCCCCTATAATACGGACTAGCCACACGCACGACAAAGATGTATATAAGGTCATTTCTACGCACCTAAAGACACAAACCAAGAGAAATATACAAATTCCCAATATAATAAGACAAAAACAATAATGATTGAATGCAAATTAAAGCAAAAAAAGTTCAGAATATACTACAAATTCGAGTTCCAAAACTCACGCTTTCATTTTTCTATTATCTTAGAAATTAAAGATTTAGAGTCTGGGGTTTCTACCCATTGGGGGGTTTGTAGTTGATCAACCTAGCCAAACACAATACTTTGACATAGGTCACAACTCACAACAACTCCCTAATCCACCCATTTATGAAAACACACAAAATTTAAAGCATAAAAAAGGGATTCTAGAATTAGATAAGGATGAAAGCAAAAAATTATCATTAAAATTGTTAGTTCAAAAGAGTAAAAGCCCTAGTAGTATTTTAAGTTCTAGTTCGCACTTCAAAGGCAGATTTTATGATTTTATCCAGGGACACGAAGTTTCCTCTAGCCAACCAGAGACAGGATTGCTAATGAATACAGAGAAACACATTAATTTGCCAAGAATAAACTACAATCATTAGTAGAAAACTATAAAAATTATTGCAATGTTAGGGTTATTATGTCAAAACTATATAATACCCAATTCAGATATCTACATAACACCCAATTCGTAAATCTATATACCACATTCAACATTAATCTTCAAATTTAGAAAACTATAAAATTATCATAGCTAGGTTACCTATGGGCTAGGCAAGTGATAATGGCAAAGGTGGTGGGCGTCGACTCAGTGAGTGACAATGGCAACTAATTCTTCTCCTTCTTCTCTTCCCCTTTCTCCTCTTCTCTCTCTCGCCCTCTTTTTTTTTTTTCCGTCATGTCTTTCGCGAACGACCGACATCGTTAGATTAAGTTTGATCAACGACGCACTTTAGTGGCGACCGCGTGTGGTCGCTAAATTTTAATGACATGATTTATCGGCGGCGTCGCGCGGTCACCGATATCAAGTAATCATAAAGAATCCTCGCCAACATTTCTTTTATTTTAATTTATCCAATTTTGAATGAAATAAACTATTTTATTTTAATCAAAATTTTTAATCAAAATAAACTCCTTTATTTTAATTAATTATGGAATCCAATTCCATATATATAAAAAATCTTTAAATTAAAATAAACTCTTTTATTTTAATTAATTATGGAATCCAATTCCATGAAAAAAAAAACTTTTATTAAAGGAAACACGGATATTCTTTCCTATTCAAAAATAAACTCCTTTATTTTGAATAATATGAAATCTTATTCCATATTTAAATAAACTCTTTAATTTAAGGAAATTAGGATTCTCTTTCCTATTCACAAATAAACTCTTTTATTTTGAATAATATGAAATCTTATTTCATATCTAAACAAACTCCTTTATTTAAGGAAAGATGGATTTACTTCCCTATTCATAAATAAACTCCTTTATTTTAGGAAAAATGAAATCCAATTTCAACTCCAATTAGTTATCATGGAATCCAATTCCAACTCTAATTAGTTAGCATGAAATTCTAATTTTAAAATTAAAATAAATCTTTTATTTTAATATTTAAAATAAACCTTTATTTTAAAATTAAAATAAATATTATTTTAATTATAAAATTATTAAGAATAATATATTATATATATATATATAATATATATAATATATTATAAAATAATAAAATAATCAGATATATATATATAAAACCATACGGTTTTATAATATAATATATATATATTATATCCGTATGATATATATATATATATATAACATCCGCCTTTTTTTTTTTTTTTTTTGTGAATCCTGTAGCTTGATTTCCGTGCACCCTTGTAATCCGTAGCCTTTTTTTTCTTTGATTTACGTAGCCTTTTATTAACTTGTTACATGTATTCTAGAATAAAAAAAATGGATTACCGATTTTTTATTTTTTATTTTTAATAAATTTTATCTGATAAAATTATGCCCAATTAAATTGTTCTAAACACATATCAATATACAAATTAAATCGAACAATTAATAATTTGCATAAAGGTTTGGCTCGATGCCACCGTTAGATTTATAATATTCATGAACGCAATCAAATTGCAAAAAATAATGCTAAACGTGAAAATCGAGTTTAAAAAATTTACAAACCATATACCCTAGATCACCCTTTATGCACAATTATTAATTAAATGAAAAGATAAAGAATAAAATCACGCCTCAAGATCGAAGCTTCCTCGGTACAAGTTCACCTCCAAATCCTTTCGCGTGTTCAACTTGAATCCACCGGGTTTGGTTCCTTCCTTTGATCAACGTTACCACCCATATGTTTGGCCTCTGAGAGCGATCCACCAAGGAAAACTAAATAATTCAAGAAGATGGTGTATTTGGCTCAAACCCTAGTTTTCATCTCTATAGAAAAGGTGTACTCTCCCAACAATTGGAATTATGTCAGATGTGTTGAAAAAATCAACCACACCCTCAACCATAATAAGACTCCTCTTATTAATAGATGTGGGCAACCCACCTTAACAATTAAGGAATTGGGTTTTATTTAATTAATTAAATTTTTAATTAATTAAGCTCCCTAATCTTATTAGGGATAATTAATTAAACTCTTTTAATTAATTTAACTTCCTAATCCAATTAGGAATAAATGAGAGTACTTATATTAAATTAATTCCTAAACTCTTTTAGAAATTAAAATAATAATAATTGTAATAATATTAATAAGACTCCTCTTATTAATTTATATTTAATATTTCTAAAATATTAAATAATAAATATTAAGCTATTTAATTTATTCTATCACCATAGATTAAATTAAATATACTTAACATATTATTACGATTATGCCATTAACTTCTTAAATAATTATTCTTCCTTTTATGGTGTGACCCTTTGGGCTTCTCCATATTAAACCTGGTTGTGAATAAATCAATTAGAATCAATTCTAATTTTATTTAAATAAATAAATTAATCAATTAATTTATTTAAATAAATAATATTTATTCTACAATAGGGATAAGCCTCCCTAAATGATCAACGACTTTCCGTATAATATAGATTTCAACATTAATCATTAAAGAACCTTTGAGTAAATAGTTTCTGCATAATTCAATCCTTCCACCATACAATGTCCCAATTAAATATAAGACATGGAATTACCACAAGTCTTATTTTATTTAATTATATGTATTTCGATCCTTAAACGCATTAACTCCAAATAATGCAAATTAGAAACTCCTTTCTAATTTCATTCTCGCTTATAACAAGGACTCTCTTGGGTTGTCATTTATCGAATCACATAGGACATTTCTTCTTTATTTAAAGTGGTAGATTCTTTATCGATCATACATTATCTCCATGTATAACTTATTATACCCAAGCATACCCTTTGATATACCCTAAGGGTCTTAAGGAATAAGTCAAAGTATAACTCATCATACATAAGATACTATGATGATCTCAAGTCCAAGGATTAGTTGTCTTACTATCACTACAGAATTTCTATCGACAGCAAATAAAACTCCATTAGGTATTCCTTAGCGAGCCACGCTCAAATGAACTTATTCTCTAATAAGCACCTACATACTTGCTTTTAGTGTCTCCACACAAATGATCATGAGATCAATCATCCTCATCCAATGAAAGCAAGAACGTATGTACCAATCTATCCGGATTCACTAATCCCCAATTTAGTAATCCAATGATTGGGGAACTATTTTAGTTTTAAGCTTTCTAAGAATTTAGATCTCATTAGAATGATCATCATCATTATTCTAAAAGCATTGCTTAAAACTATGGGTTTATCACATGTTATAAAACAAAGATCATGTAGATAATTAAAAGCCTTTAATAAATTAATACTTTTATTAATAAATGAATAAGATTGTTACAAAGTATATGCTTTATCATCAAACATGATTGGCTTGTATGCATACTACTTTCACTCTTAAAACGTTTGAACATGTTTAATGCTTGATTTCTCCACTAAAAATAATTCCATGTTTTTCTAGTAAAGTCGTCAATAAAGCATATAATGTACCTCTTTTCTTTGTTAGAGATGGGAGAGATTGTCCGCAGAGATCTGCGTAGAACAAGTCAAGCTTTTCGTGGCCCTCCAATCTTTCTTCTTTGGGATTGGATCTCTCGTGTTGTTTTTCAATCATGCGCTTTACACACCGTTGTTGAGTCCTGAACTGTGGTAACCCATGTACCATCTTCTTAAATTGAAGAATCCTCAACCCCTTGTAGCTCAAATGTCCATAACGACAATGCCATAAATGTGCCATATCTTGTGTGGAGGTGTAGAGGCAAGTCGGTTTCATGATAAAGATGTTCCCAAAGAACACAAACATCCGATTTGGCTAACATCTCTTGGCCTCAGATTATGAGCCCTTTTCTCCGGATGATAAATCTTGAGCATTCCATGTTGGATGAGAATCGCCAATCCCTTTTCTTGTAATTGACCAATGCTCAATGATTATTTTTTAGTTCGGTACAAAAATACTTCACTAATAACATGGTAAAGCCACTTACTTTCAATCTCACATTGCCTTTCCTAACACATCCATCCTTGTGTTATTTCCCGGCTTTACCTTTCCTGAAGTCCTCATTCAGATCAACGAACAAACTCTTGTCACCACACATGTGGTTGCTACATCCAGAGTCTAAGAACCAGACATCTCCCCTTTGAGCACCGGTCATCTCCACATATGACATGAGCAGCATCTCTTCTTCTTCTCCTAGTTCAGCATAGTTGGCTTCCTTATCCCAGTTTGGACATTCAGATTGAAAGTGTCCAAGGTTGTGGCACTTGAAGCATTCCACTGTTGCTTTATTGTAGGGCTGGCGTCTCCCTCTTCCTCTGCCTCTGTAAGCACCTCGACCCCGTCCTCTTGCACCAAATCTGTCTTCACAACTGATCTTGAGTGCTTGTTCTTCTCCTATATGTCGCTGGAATTTTTGTTCATGAACAATCAGAGAGCTCTGCAACTCATCAATGGAAAGTTGATCGATGTCTTTGGACTCCTCAATCGAGCAAACAACATAATTGAACTTCTCACTCAGCGATCTGAGAATTTTCTCCACCACTGTGACATCTTGCATCCGTTCCCCATATGTTCTCATCTTGTTGGCCACTGACAACACTCTTGAAAAGTACTCAGAGACTCCTTCTCCAATCTTCATTTCTAAGATTTCAAAGTCTCTGCGAAGAACTTGTAAATGTGACTTCTCGACCCTAAAGACTCCCTTGAAACTTCTTCTTCATAGACTCCCAAATTTGTTTGGAAGTTTTTTCACAAGAATGGTTTCCAATATCGTCCGATCTATAGCTTTGAAAAAGAAAGTTTTTCACTTTCGGATCTTTCGGGTTCAATTCTTCTACCTCTTCCATTTGTCTTACAGATGCACCGATCCACTTCTTTGGCTCCTCATACCACTCTCCACCAGTCCCTATAATTCCTTAGATCGCAGAAATTCTCCATCAACATGCTCCAATGGTCATAGTGACCATCAAAGCGAAGAATGGATGGTCATACAAAACTCCTTCTAGTAGTCATCTTCTCTGCTGCAAGAACGCCAAAGACCTAACTTTGCTTTGATTTTTGTTAGGTGCAATGGGGGCTCGATACCGTAATGTTAAGAATAGAGATAAAATAAACAATACTTAACAGATCCGGAAAATGACTTACTTTTATTGAACAATCTTAGGCTTATAAATAGCCTTTTACAAACTTAACAAAATGAGATAAAATAGCACACGCTCTCAACTACTCAACGCGTGATGACCGCAACTAGAAAAATTAGGAAACACTAACAATGACCTAAAAGACTAGGATTTATCTAAGACTTATTCAAAATGTAAAATTACAACTTTTTCTTCAACATATATCAATTGTGTAGATTACATGGGCATGTTATAATGAATTCATTTAAAATTGCAAAATATTATTATTATAAATATTCACTCAAATATATTGATTCTAAAATGTGTTCGATATATAATTTTTAAAACTTATCCGTACTTTGCACTTAATATGCTCGAGTTTGTTATCACTACTAAATTAATAACTACTTATATTAGGATAAATATGAAGCAAAAAACAATCCTTAATATTTATAATTTTGTAAATAATTTTTTTTAAATAGATGGAGTAATAAATAAATAATGCGATTGATAATTTCAGAATAAAAAATGTTGTTATTAATTCGAGTAATATGTGTCATTTAAAATGTTATGTACGTGTCATTGGAACATTTATAAATATATATATATATATATATATATGTGAAAAAATGTATAAACACAATCATGTAAGACACGATAAATCTATAATGACGGTTTTTTTTTTATAATGACGGTTCACCCATCGCTATAACATTCTGGTCTATGGCAACAGATGATTAGATTATGTAATAGGCAATTTGTATATATATCAGTTTTTCCAACGAACCTGATCGAATGAATAAAAAATCTAATCGGCTATAATGATTTAATTTTTTTTCGTCGTTGTAGTATAAAAATTGACTTTCTATACTATAATGACGAAAAAAATCGTCGTTATAATCGGTTCGTTCTTTTCGATTCGTTGGAGAAGCGAACTGTATTATACATATATTGTGTAAGGACCGACGGAGAGTATTTGAAACGTTATCTTATCACGTGTGAAATAGAGATAATTAACAAGTGCATGCGAAAAGGTGAATAACGGAGGATCAGGCTTTTTGGTAGTGAAATAGTGGAAAGAGAATTGAGTTTTTGTGTGAGTGGGAGACAACTTATCTGGGAATTTGATAAGCAATTGAAAAAAAAAAAAGATAAGCACTTTAATTATTTTTTTGATTTGATACCTCCTTGTTAAATAGTGTAATATGGACCCTGTCGTTATCAAATTTTCACAACTTCTTCGTCCTAAGCATTTACTTTCATTTTACTACTATACAAGTTTGATAGAGATCGAGTTCAAAATAAAATCAAATATAAGACCACAAGTCTAAATTTATACACTACACTGCCTAAGTTTAAGATTGTCAATTAGGCTAACTAAGTTCGATCTAAGGATGTCCAAGCTCAACTTATTTAAGTATTGATAAGTTCGGATTTAGGCTCAGGTTCAGTTCAATCCATTCGAATTTATAATATGTTATTCAAGTTCAGTATATATATTATCATGATTTTCTAGCTTATTTTTGAAAAATTTAAATAAAAAGATCAACATTAATAAACTAAAATAAATAACAAAAAACTAATATATTGTGGTACATTAGCTTATTTTGATAACCTATTGATAAAAATATTAAAAATTTACAATTTATAAGATCAAATATCATTAAAAAAATTTAAAACATACAACTAATAATTGTAATAAACATAATGGACCCTACCGTTATCATATTTTCAAAAGTTCTTCATCATAAGCATTTAATTACTTTCATTTTATTACTGTACAAATAACCACAAACATGAATAGAAGCAAACAATGAAATTGTATTACAATCAGAAAATGTTATTCTCTCCTTCCATAATAATTATCTTAATAAAAAAAAAAAAATTGTTCTAATTTATTTGTAAGAAAATAAATTATTTATTTTCTTATATCACCTCTAACTTTTCTCATTGTACCAAGAATTTTTTTCTCTTATATTAATAATTTTTAATATCCCATAAAAGAGTAGTGATGAAATTTTATACAAATTTTAATTTTTAAATGATAATTTTAAATAAATTTCTTAATTCATGTGACGTAATAGTCTGTCTGCAAACCATTGAAAAGGCAAGGCTCCATTGAAAAGGCAAGGCTGCTTACTGTTCGATAATGACTTATTTTAAATGACTTATAAGTTAAAATATAAGTTGACTTATAAGTTATTTTAAGTTGTGATTTATAAGTAAAAGCGTTTGACATCAATTTGACTTCTATATAAGTCAAATATTAAGTTAAAACAAGTTATGAAAGTGTTCGGCTCAAAAGAACTTATAAGTTAAAATAAATATAAAGATTATTAAAAAGAACATTAATAGAAAGAGTGACAAAATAGACGTTACATTTGGTCAAACTAACTTATTTTAAAATGATTTATAAGTCATTTTAAAATAAGTTACAAATACTTACTTATTTTTTTTAACTTAAAACTCAACTTATAAATAGAAAAATAAATCATTCCCAAACATGTGAATAGTACGTAACATGTCACTTATAAGTTGGTTTGACCAACTTATAAGTCATTCCCCCGAACACCCTCTAAAAGAAAGGGTCTGGTGATTGGACAAGTTTGATAGAGAGTTCAAAATAAAATCAAATATAGGACAACACTTAATTTAAATACTTCATAGCTAGGTTACTAGTAAAATGATTTGTTTCAACATATATGAGGATTAATATTTTGAATAGAGGGAGCAACATTTAAAGGTATCAGTGAGGTTGGTTTAAAATATAGATAGATAGATAGATAGATAGATAGAAAATGAGAAATTATTGCTAGTTTTCTCCTAAAATATATGCTATCTATCTACACAATTTTAGTCTGATCGTTTTCTCAATCTCTCACTCCCCTAAACCCTAATTTCTTCTCTATAATAGTGCAATATATGTAGACAATTTTTTTCTAGATGCATTAAGGCATACATTGATATTTGTATTTTACAACTTAATTATAAATATTGATATTTATGTTTAATATTATTACAAATTAAAAAATAAAAATAACTATAAGATAACAAAAAAATTGTGAGAGAGTGAGATAATTATGGATAAAATTTTAATTATATATGAAAGACATTGAGAGACTGTCGCAAAAGATATTGAAAATTAAATAAAGGACTCCTGTCTAATATTATTATCTTCTTCTTTTTTAAAGACTAATGGCTAATTGATTATTTGGTGCAAATAATCATAAACTAGTCTAATTAAGAGTTTTTGAAATTGCTTAGTGATTTTAATTACTGTTTCTGTATTTAATTGGTTTTAATTACTAATGGCTAATTAATTTTTATTTGGTAAAAAAGCACTTACATTTGTAAAAAATGTTTGGAATAATTAAAGACATTTGCTAATCATAACTTATTTCAGGTGTAAATTCTAAAAAAAGGAATGTTTTAAAAATTAAAGATGGGTATTATTTTCATAAAAAAAAGTTAATATAATTAATTTTAAAATCAGATTATCACACTTTTTGTTTCTTAAAATTAATTATATAAAATTTGTTTGACTGCTTTTTTATATATATATATATATATATATATATATATATATAGCCATCCTGAACACCCTCTAAATCTAATTAAAGAATTTAATTATATTTATATTCTATTAGTATGAGATAAGTGCCCGAATAAATTTAAATAACCTTTCTTTTCATAAATGTTCTCCTAACTATATACCCTAAGTTTTAGGGTACACTCCAAATACTAGAACACACTCTTTTACTTAACACATGGACTAATTACTTAATTAAGACACACGAGACCTCGTGATTCGCCATGCAAACTCTACGTGCATGAATCCTGATTCCTGATTGGTCCAACTCAGCAATTTGTTGGACCCCCTCGAAACCTTCACACCTAATTAAGAGTCCTCTCCAATTCAAATGCAAATTAAATTTATTTATTTTTTGACAAAGAAATGAATATTAATTTGAATTAGTCAAACCAGTAAAATTGGAGTTTGTTAAACAACAACGTTCTAATTCCTACTGTCTATAAATATTCAACTCCACTTTAATTATTTCTTAGACTTAAATTTTTATTGAGTTCTTTAATAAGCTTTTTTTGATTGAAATTTTAAATTATATTAAGGAATTATATTATATATTATATATATATATATAGGATTGAGAAGAAATTAATTAAAGAAGGTTTAAGCGTATTGATTTGTGCGTAATTTGATTATTTTCTTGTTCGACGTAAATGACATTAAGCTTTACAGCTGATTACTTTGATAGTTTTCCGGTGAGTGGAGTGGTTTTCCGGCTGGCGTTGCCGTTTTTATTTATTGATACACGTTCTTCTCCGTCGCCGGAATCTGGTGATAGTCCAGGACCATACGTTACTGTTGCTTCTGTTGTCAAGTTCCGAAAAAGGTATGTATGAATTAAATTCTAATGTTCATTAATTTTCTTTGTTTATTTTGAGTATACATACACTTAGATTATTAAATAACAACCTTTATTTTTTTTTAATGTAGTTTTAACGTATGTAATTTCATGTTTTAATACTAGACTAGAAGTAATTTTGTAGCAATAATACAATATTTTATTCATTAGTAGTATTAATTTTAAAGAGTGTTGTGCAAAAATATTTAAGTGCAGGGGTAAACTAGTACGACAATATTATGTTTCGTATTTTTTTATTAAAATCGTCTCAATTTTGAGTTTTAAAATATTTAAAATTAATTTTTAAAAATCATTTTATTATTTGGAATTGAGGGACTATTATATATTAATTCTAATGAATTTCAACACACCAATACCTTCTATGGGTGTATTAAATTTTGAATTTCTATGTGCATGATGCCCTTCATCAAGTTATATTGAAGAAATGCTCTCTTTTTTCTTCTTTTTTTCTTTAATTTTCTTCATCAATTTATAAATGAATACCTAAAAGCCTGACCCAAGACAAATTCAGAAGATTAATCGACTATGGACCGGATATTATATATATATATCAAGCCCCTTTAGTTTCTCCTAAGTCTCCATTTTTGTTTCCTATAAACTATGTAAGTTCTTGTCTTAAATAAAACATGTTTTAAGTACCTTTGAGAAATTAGTTATTTATTTCTCTTTTAGACATACAATGCATATTGAAATTAGTTACTTATTTATTTTTTAGACATACAATGCATATTAATTTCTAATTTTCAAGGCTAAAGCCATAGATTTTTTTTTCTTTATTTAAACAAGTTCAAATTATCGGTATATATATTCGTTCTTTCTATTTAGTTTTCAATTTTCTTTTAGTTTATTATTTATAAAAAAAAAAAAAAAAAAAAAGCTTGCCGCGTTGTTATATATCAATAAATATACTGCATGTCTCCACATACTTACATTTTTTATGTTTAATTTGCAGATAAAACCTTAAACAATTGCAATGGACTCGCGTAACGTCAACAAGGAGATCCCCTTAAATGTAAGTAAATCATTTTTTTCTTCTAATTTAAATAACATTTTAAGACAAATTTAAACATATAAAGGGTGATGTTGTGACGCCTCCCAAAATTAAATTATCATCACCATCTTGGGTAATCGAATACATTGATGTAATTTAAATACAACTTATAATATAACTGCATGCAGTATGCAATACTGACGTAAAGCGTAGTTTGAATAATGAATATTATCTACTAGATATTATCTAAACTCAAAAGGAAATCCTCATTAATTATTATCACACTATTTCACGTAATAGTGAGGATTTCTAATGCTTTATCATCCGGACCATTACTCCGTTTCGACTGTTCCCAAAATTTGTATTCTCATTTCTGAAGAGAATAAATGTTGAAAGAAAGGAAATGAAATTCATTGGCCGAAGAAGAAATATTATGACTAAGATAATGCGGAATAAATTATCATTAGTCTTCAACAGATGTTAAATCGATAAAATATAATAAACATCAAGTTTAAGCTGCAGGTGAACAATGAATCCATTACAAGAAGTCAGTAGAAAATAAAATCTACTATCTTTTATGATTTAAAAGGTTTTTCATCATCATTATAAATGGAGAGACTCACTTTAATAAATAATCCACATCATTGAATCACCCCACTACTACTTCGGCCAAGGATATTCTTTAGTATCACGACCACAATTATTCAATGCACTTTCTACGGGCCGAGAATAGTTGTGTATTCATTAATAATTAGTGTGATCATGCCAACAATCATGTCCATCAATACACTATGGCCAATTTGAGGATTTTTACCACATCATTTGTAACATTACGATTAAACGATTACACCGAATAGTCTCTCATTATAATCATATACCAAGTCCATCTATGCACTATGGTGCCATGTATGACTTTAAAAAAATTTATAAACATGAGGATGATGATGATGATATAAGAATTCAATAAAACAAGTTCAAGAATTATTTTATCCAGAATTATTAACGTCCAAATTGTCAACACGACATCTTTTTTTGTAGAGTAAAATTCAAGAATGATCGTAAGAATATTTCTATGAAAAGATATTGGATGAAACGCGAATATCGAGGATATTCTACTAATTTCATGGAGTATAGAATATCGAGGATAGTCAAAGTTTTAACCAACCCAGTATAATAAAGAATGGAATAACAAAAGAAATCACCACGCATGCTAAGATTTGGCGTATGTAAGTTATTCCAATGGAATAATAATAATCGGAACCGGGTCGAAATGAAATTCACATTGGCAAGGGATGTTCCAATGAATAATAAAGATGGAACCAGATCCGGTGTAAACACACAGATAGGATATTCCAACAGAATGATAAAGATTTTAACCAGCGTCCGTGTAAAACACCTTGACAGGATGTTCCAATGAATAATAATAAAGAGCGGAACTCGCGTCCTGTGTAAAAACACACGAGCAGATGTTCCAAATGTAATAATAATAAGAATGAAATAAAAGAAGAAGATCACCAAGTATAGGGATTCACAGATACAAAGTATTCCAATGTAATAAATAAATGGAATAACAAAGTTTAACCGTCTTCATGAATACAAAAGAATAACACTTTACTTACGATGCAATAAATAATATTCCCTACCTTAGAAGAATCAATATCGGCGAAGTGAAGTAGCGAGAATCACTTTTGCTTCTTTCTCTACTATAGTTTCTCTGTAGCTTGTTAATTGTAAGAAAATAATGAAGGAATGAAACTTTCATTTATAGGAAAATAGAATGCATAAGTAATTAATCCATTGAATCAGTCAGGATTGATTTACTTTAATCGTGATTCCATATTTAAAAGCAAAATCTTTTAAATAAAATATAATATATTCTATTTATATAAAATATTTTACTACGCAAATTTATATGCAACACTATCGCAAAACACTATGCAACACTACGTAATAAAATATAATATATTTTATTTATAGAATAACTTTAATAAAGTATTACATTTTTATATAAAAGATATTTCGCTTTATTACGTTAATAATACTGAATAAAACAAAACGTCATTATCGCTATAATAATTCATATTATTAATCGACAATAAAGGAATCAAACCGAGTGACTTCACATAAGCGTCAATAATCAATACCGTGTTCTTACTATGCAACCACACGTATTATCGTATTTTTACTTCTTCCGAGAGTGATTCAACAAAGATCAACCGGTAAAACTTCCGCCGTTATTTCAATAAAATATTTTTGTCGTTTTCTCGATCAATCGATAATAATTACGCTAGGGTCCACCAATGATTGGTAGTTGTCATTTAATATTCCCTAAGCTAAACCGAATATTCCCCGACCAATCGAATAATATAACCACTTGCATACTTTGCAAAATTTATAAATATTACCACAACTATAACATTATATCAAATTTATTCAAAAATAATATTTATAAAAAAATTCATCTTTATTTATAAAAATTCTGCCTCTTACATATGTAGTTTCAATCAAATGGGTTGAAGAGAAGTTCAAAAGTAGGGTTTTGTGGGCAAATTAAAGCTTGTTGGACTTGGGTAGGCACAACCCTCATGGGTGTGGCATTTTTTTCTTATGGGGTATTTTTAGTATAATAAGGTTAATTAATTTTGGTTATGTTCACCAATGTGCCTTTAAAAGAAGGAAATTGATATTTTCATATCACTTTTTAATATTTCTACACCTAATAACTCACATATTGGTGATCGTATCTAATTTTTATTGATTAATATGTGAATCATACGTATGAAAATATTAAAAAATGATGTGAAAATATCAATGTACTAAAAAAATGGGGACTAACTTTTCTCCCTCCTTACTTTCTCTTGTGATATATGGCAAATGGTAAGCTTTATAGTATTTAAAACGATAGCGTTAATTAGTAAATTTTAATATTATAATTATAACGTTAATTAATTAATAAATTTTAAAATCTAAATGTATATTTGTGAATTAAATAAATTATATTTGAAATAAATAAAAAACGTGTAAAGGGACAATATTATAGTAAGCTGCAACTTAGCACATATGCAACTTTAACAATTAAAAGTGTCTTAAGTACCATTTTATTCCTTGATTATTAACATTATAAATGTATAATTCCAAAAAAATTTAATTTAATCATATTATTTTGAAATAACAGGTAAGAGAAGAAACTATTAGTGAGAATGAGCAGAATGCCATATATTCCCACAGCTTTGAAGTTAAGAAAAAGCAACCAGGTGGCTGGGCACCAGCATTTCTCCTACTAGGTGTATATACTAAACCTGAAATTATTTAATTTAATCATTCCTTTAATATATATAAGAAAACAAATTTAATTTTTCTTCAAAAAAATATTATTTTTCTTCATTTTATCAGTAGTTGCTAATTAATTATAGTTTTTATTTATAACTTAATTTTCATACATATATTGTGCAGCTAATCAGGGGCTTGCAACACTAGCCTTTTTCGGCGTAGGTGTGAACTTGGTAATGTTCTTGACTAGGGTTCTTGATCAAGACAATGCTTCTGCAGCCAATAGTGTCAGCAAATGGACTGGAACAGTTTATCTTTGCTCATTGATCGGAGCTTTTCTTAGCGATTCGTAATGGGGACGATACTTGACCTGTACAATCTTTCAGCTCATTTTTGTTATGGTAATCAATCTTTTAATTTTCTTTTTACTCTAATAAATACATGTATATATATATAGATTAACTAGGCTTATATCTAATATATAAAGATGGAGAGGACTTTTGCTGTTAACAATTTCTTGAAGTCTTTTAGGCTTCCTAAAATGTCCTTCAACTTTTATTGTAATTCCTATATTATCCTTAGAACTTCAACTTTTATCTTCTCATTTAACTTCCAAGTTTAAGTATTCTATTATTTGATCTTCAAAATTTTAACCTTTTATAATGAATAACATATATAATATAAATTACACACGCAACACATGTACCTCAATAGTATAGTATTTAATAAATCCTGAATTAAAATTTTGGAAATTCTAAACTTTTTCCCAATATAAATTGAACTCAAAAGTAAGATCTTGTTATTCAAATTAATTAAACAAATCTTTTGATTTCTTTAGTTTAAATGAATGAATTATATGCATTAATTTGCTTGGTTAATTGCTGTTTTCATCTAATTTGAAGAATGTTCCAACTGAAAAAAATTAAACTACCTTAAGGTTCAAGGTATCTCAAAAAAGAAAGCTAAAAGTGGGAAAAGTTTAAGTTTTATTTTGAAATAAATCTACTATCACATAAATCTCATTATACTTATTATCATGCATATTTTGATGGTCCACGTAATCTTTGCTTTCTGCACGCTAGTCAAAATATCGTTTCACGTAAATATGTGGACGGTTTTATGTGAGAGTAACTTACTATTTATTTTGTAACTAATTAATTGTGTGCATGCAATTTTACTAGGGTTTGGTGCTGTTATCCCTATCTTCTTGGCTTTTCTTGGTAAAACCTAGCGGTTGTGGTGACGGAGTAAAATCTTGCCTGTCAACTTCTTCGACCGGAGTTGCCGTATTTTACCTAGCGATTTACTTAGTTGCCTTCGGATACGGCGGGCATCAGCCTAGTCTAGCCACCTTTGGAGCAGATCAATTCGAGGAATCAAACCCTAAGCAGAAAAAAATCCAAAGCGGCCTTCTTTTGCTACTTCTACTTTGCACTCAACGTAGGCTCACTTTTCTCAAACACTATTCTTGTATATTATGAAGATACAGGCATGTGGACACTAGGGTTTTGGGTTTCCACAGCTTCTGCTGTTATGGCCTTGATATCTTTCTTGATGGGATCCAAGGGTTATCGATATATTAAACCATGTGGCAACCCCTTGCCACGTGTCGCACAAGTGTTTGTTGCTGCGGCTCGAAAAAGGAAAGTGAAATTGGCTGATGGTACTGAGTTATATGAGGTTGATGGAGCAGAGTCTGCAATTAAAGGAAGTAGGAAAATTCTTCACACCGATGAATTTGAGTGAGTATACTTACCATGCACCATTCCCTTCTTACTACTCTGTTAAATACACTTTTACTGATCCGATTATCATGAAATTAATTTCATGACACGCGCTGCGTGTTGACAAGACTATATTGATTCAAATTTAATTTTATGTTAACTACTCCCCACTTTTACACTATTTTATATTGTAATATAACAAATTATTATTTTGTGGTACAATTATTAGAGCAAATCTATATTTTTTTGGTCAGTTATGAACGGCTAATTATATACCTTAGAAGACATTATTTTACAGATCCGGTTAATATGAAGTTTATTTTTAGATAAGTTGGTCAATTGATCAATAGAATGCTACTCAAAAATGAACTTAATGCTAACCACTTCCCTATTTTACATTACTAATTGTATCATGAGATAACATACAAAGTGATAAATTCAAAATATAATTTTGCATTTTAGTCAAAAGAAGAAATTAAAAAGAAAAAAAAAACTTATAAGCTCCATTTCTTTTCTATTTAATTTTACGTCTGCAAGGTGTTTGGATAAAGCAGCAATAATAACAGAAGAAGATCGAACCGGTCCAACTACAAACCCATGGAGGCTATGCACCGTTTCCCAAATTGAAGAAGCCAAGTGTGTAATTCGAATGCTCCCAATTTGGCTCTGCACAATCATATACTCCGTTGTATTCACTCAAATGGCTTCCCTCTTCGTCGAACAAGGCGAGGTCATGAAACTCACCGTCGGCAACTTCCGCCTCCTGGCCGCCAGCATATCCGCATTCGACATTTGCAGCGTCCTCGTCTGCACGGGAATCTACCGCCAGATCTTAGTCCCGGTTGCCGGAAAACTAAGCGGAAACCCTAAGGGCTTATCGGAGCTCCAACGCATGGGGATCGGGCTTATTATTGGATTGCTAGCGATGATTGCAGCCGGTCTAACCGAAATAAACCGGCTCAAAAAGGTCGAACCGGGCAAAAACTGTAGCGAATTGAGCGTATTATGGCAAATTCCGCAATATGTTCTTGTTGGGGCTTCTGAGGTAAACATGTACGTGGTGCAACTGGAGTTTTTTAATGGACAGGCGCCGGATGGGATAAAGAGCTTCGGGAGCTCGCTGTGTATGGCGTCGATTTCGTTGGGGAATTATACTAGCAGTATGCTTATGAATATGGTTATGGGGATTACGGCTAAAGGGAAAAAGGCCGGATGGATACCGGAGGATCTTAATAGTGGCCATTTGGACAGATTTTATTTTCTGATTGCCGGATTAACAGCCGTTGATTTTGTGATTTATGTGTTTTGTGCTAAGTGGTACAAGTGCATAAACTTGGACGAAATTGGCCAGGAGGAAGATGATGATCAGTTTCGTAAGGAAGGAAAAAAAGCTCAACAGGAACAACAAGTATTTGGTAGAGTTTGATCAAGTAAGGATTAATTAATTAATTATAATAATCAGAGATTAAATCGAATGGATCTAAATCTCTTTTTGTCAGAAGTCTAAATCGAGTGGATATGAAAATATCATTTTTATAATGCGAAAATATATGGGTTCTTTTCTGGGCGGGTGAGTAATTAATTATGTAGTTCTATATTGTTATTATTTGTGGGGATTTATGGATCACTTTTGGTTTTATTTCCATCTAAATGATGAACTTTTTTGTTTGATAATATTGCAATAACATGTATATTTTTCTTAATTAATGGCTAAATGACACTTATGTTTTATAAGTTGTCACCGGCTTTTTTAAAGTCGCCTTTTAAAGTTCGTTTTTTCGTTAATTAGATCCTTAAAGTGAAATAGTGCAAGTGAACCGAATCGAACCGAGTATTGAGTTGTTCAGATTTGGTTCACAAAATTTATGAGTATATATAAAATAAGGGTTTAATTGATACTAATCATTTAGTTACCGAGTCGATCTCGAATTGAGCCCAAACAGATTAAACTTTTCAAATGAATATGATCTGAGTGTTAATAAAAAAAATTACAATTTGAAGAGATTCGAATAATTCATCACTTTTATTTTACGAAAATATATGAGTTCTTTTTCGGGCGTGTGAGTAATTATGTAGTTCTATATTGTTATTATTTGTGAGAATTTATGGACTTTTGGTTTTATTTCCATCTAAATGATGAACTTTAGTTTGATAACGCAATAACATATATATTTTGCTTAATTAATGTTTGTAAACTAGCTAGCTAGTCTGTAATCTGTATTTGTGTTTGTGAATTCTTTATATTTATCGTCTACCAGTGATTAGAAACTATAGTTAATTTAGATGTGAGGTACCATATATATAACTCAAATGTCATAACAAGAGTACTTATTGTGTTATACCCGACCCCATTATGTGGTTGGTTCATATATACATTTAACACTGTAAAATGAAAGAAACAAATTGTGTTTCGATTTGTATTTTGTTCGATTAAAATTCGATTCGAAATTTCATTTCCGAAATATAAATGAGTCAAATATGAGTAAATTTTAAAGTTCGATAAATTACTCGAACCTCCTCAAATTATAATTTTCTATTGATAATCGGATTATATTCGTTCGAAAAGTTCAAACTGTTCGGGTTCGACTCAGAATCGGGCTCGACTCGGTAGCTAAATGACCCTCAATCAAACCTTATTTTATACTCAATAAATTTTATAAACCAAATCTGAACAACTCAATACTCGGTTCGACTCGATTCGTTTACACCCTTATATACATCGAGTAAAATATGATATTACATGTTAATGGTCCTAAAAAGACAATATTATCCTTAATTAGTAGGAAGTCAATTATTTTTGCCTTTTTATAAATAAAATTAGAAGCTAATTAGCATATTCATCAGTTGTTCATTTTAGCCTTATCAATTATATTCATGAAATAAAAGTTATTGCAATATATTTTATTAGTAATTGTAGCAATCAATTTGAAATTTTCTAAATTATATACATATATATTCATTTAAATTTAGAATTTAATAATTATGTAATTGATGGTTCTTTTCAAATATGTTACAATATTTGAAATTTATTGAATAAGGGATTTCTTATTTACTTTCAAATTTTGTGCATTCATAAATTTTTTTTGAGAATTAGATGGATCAATTAACTATATTGTGGAGTATCACTTTAATAAGATACTAAGCTAAATTGAGAGATTCTGGGGCGACAGGCTTTTGGTGACCGGCATTTCTAAGCTAAATTATATAGAATATAGAGTTATTCTACGCCGACCGATTTCTACCAACCGGATTAGTGATTGATCGAAATTTTTTTAATTTTTTTTTTTTTTTGACTAGTATATAAGTTGTAAAGACCCCAACTTTTATAAATAAAGATGAATTTTTATAAATATTATTTTTGAATATTATGGAATAAATTTGATATAATGTTATAATGCGTGGGTAATATTTATAAATTTTGCAAAAGTAAACAAGTTGTTATAAAATATTCGTTTGGTGGGGAATATTCTTTTGTCGGGGAATATTAAATTTTACTCAATCGTTGATGGACCCTACATGAAATTATTATTTGATTGAGAAAACGACAAAAATACTTTATGAAAAATAACTTGTTGAAGTATTCTACCGTTAAAAATGTTGAACTACCCAAGAAGAAAGTACGATGTCTGGCATTAGTTGCATAGTAGCACTACGTATTGATTATTGATGCTTACGTGAAAGTCACCAAATTATACTTAATTATTACTACAAGAATTCTTCGCCATATCTCTTATATTATTGATTCAATTATTGTCACAAGATCATCTCAGATAATATGTTATATTATTAAATCAATAATTGAGGCGACAAGTTTATAAATGATTAATAATTGTTGAAAGATTAAATATGTGTTGATTAAAATAAAATGATTTGTGGTAATATTTATTCAATCCTTGATGTATATAAAGAAATCTATTATGAGGCGTTTGTAGTAAGTTTGGTTATTTTATAGGGGCCCATATGTCATCATCTAAGAGTCTCTTCGTCAAAAGTAATTACCTTCATCGATAGTAATTACCTTCAATCGATAGTAAATTGTTAGGTTTGTAATATTCATGAAATTAATCAAATTGCAAAAATAAGCGGCAAAAACGTGGAAAATCGAGTTTAAAATTTTACAAACCATATACTAGATCACCCTTTATGCACAATTATTAATTAAACGAAAAAGATGAATAAGAAACATACCCTTGAAGATCCGAAACTTCCTCGCGCACAAGTTCACCTCCAATCCTTTTCGCGTTCAACTTGAATCCACCGGTTTGGTTCCTTCCTTTGATCAACGTTAGCCACCCAGTGTTTGGCCTCTGGAGGTGATCCACCGAGGAAGAAAAAATGATTCAAGAAGATGGGTGGTTGGCTAAACCCTAGTTTTTCTATCTCTATAGAAAAGAGCGTCTTCTCCAACCATTGGAAATATAACGTAGTCTCATATATCCGATATAAGACTCTCTTATAAAGATATCAAGTAACCTATTAAAATAAGGTATTATTTAATTAAACCTTTTTAATTAAAGGGGCTCCCCTAATCTTATTAGGGATAATTAATTAAACTCCTTTAACTAATTTTCCTTCCTAATCCAATTAGGAATAAATGAGAGTAATTATATTAAATTAATTCCTAAACTCTTTTAGAAATTAAAATAATAATAATAATTGTAATAATATTAATAAGACTCCTCTTATTAATTTATATTTAATATTTCTAAAATAATAAATATTAAGCTATTTAATTTATTCTATCACCATAGATTAAATTAAATATACATAACATATTATTACGATTATGCCATTAACTTCTTAAATAATTATTCTTCCTTTTTATGGTGTGACCTTTTTAGGTTCTCCATATTAAACCTAGGTTGTGAATAAATCGATTAGAATAATTCTAATCTTATTTAAATAAATAAATTAAACAATTAATTTATTTAAATAAATAATATTTATTCTACAATAGGGATAAGTTCTCCCAAAGGCGTTCAACGACTTTCCGGATAATATAGATTTCAACATTAATCATAAAAGAACCTTTGAGAAAATAGTTACTGCGTCTGATTCAATCCTTCCACCATACAATGTCTCAATTAAATATAAGACATGAAATTACTCAAAAGTCTTATTTTATTTAATTATATGTATTTAGATCCTTAAATGCACAACACCAAATAATGCAAATTAGAAACTCATTTCTAATTTCATTCTGCGCCTTAACCAAGGACTACTGGGTTGTCATTTATCGAATCACATAGGACATTTCTCTTCTTTTAATAAAGTGGTAGATTCTTTATTAATCATACATTATCTCCATGTACAACTTATTATACCCAAGCATACCTTTTGATATACCCTAAGGGTCTTAAGGAATAAGTCAAAGTATAACTCATCATACACAAGATACTATGATGATCTTAAGTCCAAGGATCACTTGTCTACTATCACTACTGAATTCTATTGACGAAAAGTAAAACTCCATTAGGTATTCCTTAGCGAGCCACGTTCAGTGAACTTATTCTCTAATAAGTGTTAGGTTTGTAATAATCAAGAACGCAATCAAATTGCAAAAATAAGCGAAAACGTGTAAAAATCGAGTTTAAAAATTTTACAAACCATATACCCGATCACCTTTTATGCAATTATTAATTAAAAGCGAAAAAGATGAATAAAAAACATACCCTTGAAGATCCGAGCTTCCTCAAGTACAAGTTCACCTCCAATCCTTTTCGCGTTCAACTTGAATCCACCGGGTTTGGTTCCTTCCTTTGATCAACGTTAGCCACCCAAGTGTTTGGCCTCTAGAGGTGATCCACCAAGGAAGAAGAATGATTCAAGAAGATGGGTAGTTGGCTAAACCCTAGTTTTTCTATCTCTATAGAAAAGAGCGTACTCTCCAACCTTTGGAATTGCGTATATTTTGATATCTGATATAAGACTACTCTTATAAAGATATCAGGTAACCTTATTTAATAAAATAAGGTATTATTTAATTAAACTCTTTTAATTAAATGGGCTCCCTAATCTTATTAGGGATAATTAATTAAACTCTTTTAACTAATTTTCCCTCCTAATCCTATTAGGAATAAATGAGAGTACTTATATTAAATTAATTTCTAAACTCTTTTAGAAATTAAAATAATAATAATAATAATAATTGTAATAATATTAATAAGACTCCTCTTATTAATTTATATTTAATATTTTAAAATATTAAATATTAAGTTATTTAATTTATTCTATCACCATAGATTAAATTAAATATACATAACTTATATTATTACGATTATGCCATTAACTTCTTAAATAATTATTCTTCCTTTTATGGTGTGACCCTTTAGGTTCTCCATATTAAACCCCATTGTGAATAAATCAATTAGAACAATTTTAATCTTATTTAAATAAATAAATTAAATAATTAATTTATTTAAATAAATAAATAATATTTATTCTACAATAGGATAAGCCTCCTAGCGATCAACGACTTTCCGGATAATATAGATTTCAACATTAATCTTAAAAGAACCTTTGAGTAAATAGTTCTTAGTACAATTCAATCCTTCCACCATACAATGTCCCAATTAAATATAAGACATGGAATTCTTTGTCAAGTCTTATTTTATTTAATTATATGTATTTCGATCCTTAAATGCACAACACCAAATAATGCAAATTAGAAACTCCTTTCTAATTTCATTACGCCTTAACCAAGGACTACCAGGGTTGTCATTTATCGAATCACATAGGACATTTCTCTTCTTTTAATAGAAGTGGTAGATTCTTTATTGATCATACATTATCTCCATGTACAACTTATTATACCCAAGCATACCCTTTGATAAACCCTAAGGGTCTTAAGTAATAAGTCAAAGTATAACTCATCATACACAAGATACTATGATGATCTCAAGTCCAAGGATCACTTGTCTTACTATCACTACAGAAATTCCTATTGACAGGCGCAAGTAAAACTCCATTAGGTATTCCTTAGCGAGCCACGTCCAAATGAACTTATTCTCTAATAAGCACCTACATACTTGCTTTAGTGTCTCCACACAAATGATCGTGAGATCAATCATCCTCATCCATGAACAAAGCAACGTATGTACCCGATCTATCCGGATTCACTAATCCCCAATTTAGTAATCCAATGATTGGGAACTATTTTAGTTTTAAGCTTTCTAAGAATTTAGATCTCATTAGAATGATCATCATCATTATTCTAAAAGCATTGCTTAAAACTATGGGTTTATCACATATTATAAAACAAAGATCATGTAGATAATTAAAAGCCTTTAATAAATTAATACTTTTTATTAATAAATGAATAAGATTATTACAAAGTATATGCTTTATCATCAAACATGATTGGCTTGTGTGGATATTACTTTCAATCTCCCACTTGCACTAAAGCCAATCGCCATTGTATCTTATACTCTTCTTCTCTAAAGTGACGATTATCCTGCTTTGTTGGATAAGCTTTAGTTAATGGATATGTAATGTTGTTCTTGAGAGTCCACCATCTCTATAGTGATTTCCCATCTTTCAATGATTCTTATAATCAAATGAAAGTGCCACAACACATGTTTAGATCCAAGATGAGACTTAGGAACTATTCTAGTTACGTAATGAATTTTTAATCCAAACAATCAACTTGCAGACTTCATTTATAGCTATTTACTTTGTCTTTATCACTAAACCAACAACTCTTTCTTTGTTTGGAACCTTTCCAATTCAACGCACCTTTGTTCAAGATAACGCTTTACCTTAAAGTGGATTTTTTACATCATCTTGATGCATTTGAAAAACTTGAGTCTGTTAAGCCCTCTAGTTTTAATTTAGACCCACCATCAATATGATCACATCCTTAGTGCTTGGTTAAGTACTTTAAGATGTTTTCAACGACTCATAGTGAACTTCTCCATAATATGACCGATCAACATCGGTCTCGTACATTTCATTGCATACATGATTGTCACTCATGCGACCTCTCTTTTCGAGTAAGTCTGGGGACTATTAAGAGATATACCTCCATAGCTCATCGACATGAGACATCTCTTGGAGTTTGCCATGCTAAGCGACTTTAGCATCAAATGAATATCGTTCCTTGGGTTAAGTCGAGCATCCTCTTGTATCTATCTATATAGATTTTATCCCCAATTAAGATATTCTTCCCAAACCATTCATGGAGGAATGTTTAGACAACTTTATCTTTCTTGATTGTAGCATTGACATGTTATTCCTTATCCGTAGTATATCAATATATAATACTAGAAATGTCATAACGCTCCAATCGACTCTTTTTGTACACACTAGAACTCTTACCTCATCGTATGTAACTACGGGATCATCATCTTCTATGATCGTGCCTCATCATCATCATCATCATCCATGATGAATCCATACCTCCTAGGTATCTTGATCTTATTCGATTTATAATTCATTTGTGGTACAATGAGGTCTATCTACGAGTTCCTCTTATTTGACTTATAGTGTTTTGTAGTTCTTGAACTCTTGAAGATCTATTATCCTCCCACTAGCCCCTTCAATGATAAACACCTTTATCTTAGAAGGAAGCGTGTTTCGCAATAAACACCTTTTGTTAAGTTGGATTATAGAACATTTACCCTAAACTTACTTTAGGATGTCCACAAATCTTTATTTGTCAAATCTTGTCCCAAGTTTATCCTTTGAAACAGTTTCACATAAGTTGGACAACCCCTTATCTTAACATACTTAAGATTAGGAATCCTCCCTGTCCATAACTTTTATAAAGTCTTGGGGCGGGATTTTTGAGGTTACCTTTTAGTGAATGTCAGACCATTTCTAGGACATGATCCTAGAAGGATACTAGAATGTCGGTAAAATCATTATGGACCGTACCATGTCCAACAAGGTACAATTTTTCCTTTCAGATACATCAATCAATTATTACGTATCAGGAGGCGTCCATTATGAGAAAACTATTTGAGATGATCTAGAAACTTATTGCTCAAGTATTTATTCCTTGATCTAATCAAAGAATCTTAATACTTTGTCAATTTGTTTCACTTTTGATTCTTTGAACCTTTCAAATAATTCACACTTGTATTCGAACAAATACACACATTCA
Organism: Panax quinquefolius; assembly: GCA_020205615.1. Classification (NCBI taxonomy): domain Eukaryota; kingdom Viridiplantae; phylum Streptophyta; class Magnoliopsida; order Apiales; family Araliaceae; genus Panax; species Panax quinquefolius. Next base: position 28,000 of record JAINUW010000628.1, on the reverse strand, counting down.
ACTCTTTGAATGACCATCTCCTTTTCTTATACTAGTTTGTTCAATTTGCAAAATTATTTTCGTATAAGTCAGTATATAAAATCCATTAAGTAATATTCGATTCTATACAAAACATTATTATTATTATAAATAGAACAACAATTGTTCTTAAATATAATACCAAAGATTTCATTGTCCAACAATAAAATGGAAATAATGTTTCTAACAAAATCTTTGAATCTGATAACAACTTATTGACTTAATAGATTTGCCGTAGGGATTGCTAAACTATAAGTTTCTATGGCTAATCGTGAACCTTTGCTTCATTTCCCACACATAGGATTACTTATCTTGTTTAACTTTCTACTTACTGCGTGGTCCTTCATAAATCTATATTTATGATAACCAAAGTCGGTATCCAATACCCAAGTAGAACCTTGACTTAAAGAAAAATTTATTTCAATCATGAACAAAAACTGTATTGTAACCGAAACTTCACTAAGCTTCTTTGGTTAGCCTCTGCAAGATGCTTCTTGCAGTTTCTTTTCAGTGTCCAGGCTTATTGCAATGGAAGCAAGCTCCTTTACTATCCATATCAGTTTTGTTCTTATTATCCTTTGTTTATGCCTTTCTATTTACCTTCTTTGAATCGTTCTTCTTTTCAGAAGATCCTTTGGCCCCTACCAGTAAGACTTGATCTTTCTTGGTTGGAAAGTGACTCTCAATATTTTTCAATATGTTAAGCAAATCGGAGGGCGATATCTAGCTTGTTCATATGAAAAATTCACAACAATTGAAAAAGGAGTCAGGAGTGAGTGCAAGATCAAATCTTGGCTCAACTCTCCATCCATGACAAAACTCGTTGTCTAATTGATCAATCAAATTGATAATGTTAAGGACTTTTATCTCATCTTTGTAGTGTCATCGGTCATTCTAGATCGGAAGAGCTCCTTAGATATCGATATCTATCGGTCCTACTTTCCTCACCATCAACTACTTGATGTGCGGGAATATAGTAGAAGCATCCATAGTTTCATCCCGTGGCTGAAGCTCGTTACTTATAGATCGAGCATGATGCATTGAGCCAATCGCATCATCATCTTGCCACTTTCTAAAAGTAGCAATGTCTTCCTCGAGGCATTATGCGCAACCATTGCAGGGATAGGCGTATTAAGGACATAAGATAACTTTTCAGCCATGAGAACTATTCTCAAATTCCTTAACCAATCCTTTTAATCCGGTCTGGTTAATTTAGCATCTAATATGCTTCGCAGTGATAGTAATTTTAGACATTGTAAAATTCTGTAAATGAATTTGTAATTAATAACATTTTAACATACATTCTTTTATTAATTACCAAAATAAATTAGGTCTTATTTTAAATTGGTATCTCCCACTATTTTCTTCAAACTATATTACCCTCACTTATATAGTTCGGCAAAATTTGATTAAAGATTTGCTAGTGAGAATAAGGATCCCATTTCAAATGTATATAGCCTTGTGGTGACACAACAAACTATATATAAATAAATAGGTAGACAACTTTTGTCAATTACATCAACTATCTGAACTCCTTTTCTTTTGCCTCTTAGATTATTTTGATCAGTGGTGGCACATCCAGATCAAAATTATCCAAGTTAAGTCCAACCTAGCACTCCATATATTCAAAAAGAAAAATATCATCCTTGTGGTGACACAACAAAATAATATTGTTCAATTTTCTTTATAAGCATCAAATGTGATAAATTAACATCTTAAATACTTAATACTTGCCTTGTGGTGACACAACAAACTCATATTAAATATTTAATACTCTATTAATTTTATCATGCTTTAGAAAGCGACGTTCGATATTCCAAATATCTTTGAGCGCTTAGGACTTAATATAAAAATTGAGGGGTTTGTTATTAATTTGTCTCATCTTGTTTAATGCAGCACATTATATATATATATATAAAATACGCGTCATATTAATGAACATGCTGAAGCATGTTTGCATAATATATAATATATATAGTATAAGCATGCACATATAGAATACTATATTCTACTACGGATTGATTATGGACTTTTATTCTAGTTTGGTTCACTAGAGCCACCAAGTGAACCAAAAGGTTAAACCCCCAAAGGGTGCGAAATAATATTTAAATATAACTATTACATTTAAACTGGGGCTCCATTACAAGCGGGTCTTGGCGCTCCTTGTTCCTTGATCTCCAATTCTTCAAAATTAATTCTAACTATTCCTATTACAAAACTATTTAAAATAAATAGAAACCTTGATCGTGATCGAGGGAAGTACATAGGAGGAGATAGAATTTACATTCGAAAAAATTAGAGAAAGGCGAGTCTGACGCAGAGACCCATTTAATAAAACCCATACATTCATGCATCCAACTAAAATAAAATCCAATCACATTGGTCAATTGTCCATAATCAATCCCATTTATTATCATACACATCATCATATCATCAATAAATAACATTCATCTTATGAATAATAAACATTTAATATATATATTGATATCATTTAATGGGCAACTTTAGTTAGTATAAAATCTATTTTTGAATCAAAATAAACTCCTTTATTTTAATCCAAATTTAAATCAAAATAAAACTATTTTATTTTAATTTATCTAATTTTGAATAAAATAAACTATTTTATTTTAATCAAAATCTTTAATCAAAATAAACTCCTTTATTTTAATTAATTATGGAATCCATTCCATGTAAAAAAAAATTATTAAAGGAAACACGAATTCTTTTTCCTAATCACAAATAAATTCCTTTATTTTGAATACTTATGAAATCTTATTTCATATTTAAATAAACTCCTTTATTTAAGGAAATGGATTCTTCTTTTCCTATTCACAAATAAACTCTTTTATTTTGAATAATATGAAATCTTATTTCATATCTAAATAAACTCCTTTATTTAAAGAAAATATGGATTCTCTTTCTATTCACAAATAAACTCCTTTATTTTAGAAAATATAGAATTCAATTTCAACTCCAATTAGTTATCATGGAATCCAATTCCAACTCTAATTAGTTAAAATGAAATTTAATTTTAAAATTAAAATAAACTCTTTTATTTTAATATTAAAATAAACCTTTTATTTTAAGATTAAAATAATTTTATTTTTTTTTTTTTTAATTATAAAATAATTGAGAATATATATATATATATATATATATATATATATATATATATAATATATAAATGAATCTATACCTGAATATACTAATTCTTAGAATATATATATAATATATTATCTTTGTGAAGCTTGATTCCTTTTAAAAAAAAAAAAAAATTTAAGTAACTTTATAAATAAAAAAAACACACTGTAACCTTTTTTAACTTTACATGATTAACATTACTTTGTTAACCAAACACAAGGCTTGAATTACGAATTCACCATCGGCCCGTACCATGCGGATCGGACATGGAAGATTCATTCATGAAAAAACTATTTTTTTTTTTTATTTAATAAATTTTATACAATAAAATTATGTCCAATTAAATTGTTCTAAACACATATCAATATACATATCAAATAAAACAATTAATAATTAGCATAAAAGTTTGGCTCGATGCCACTTATTAGGTTTGTAATAATCAAAAATGATCAAATTACAAAAATAAGCGGCGTGTAAAATCGAGTTTAAAATTTTACAAACCATATACCGGATCACCTTTTATGCACAATTATTAATTAAGCGAAAAAATAAAATAAAAACATACCCTTGAAGATCAGGGCTTCCTCGGTGCAAGTTCACCTCCAATCCTTTTCGCGTTCAACTTGAATCCACCGGGTTTGGTTCCTTCCTTTGATCAACGTTAGCCACCCAGTGTTTGGCCTCTGGGGTGATCCACCAGGAAGAAGAATGATTCAAGAAGATGGGTGGTTGGCTAAACCCTAGTTTTTCTATCTCTATAGAAAAGAGCGTACTCTCCAACCTTTGGAATTATAACGTATTTTGATATACGATATAAGACTCTCTTATTATAAAGATATCGGGTTATATTTAATAAAATAAGGTATTATTTAATTAAACTCTTTTAATTAAATGGGCTCCCTAATCTTATTAGGGATAATTAATTAAACTCTTTTAACTAATTTTCCTCCTAATCCTATTAGGAATAAATGAAATACTTATATTAAATTAATTTCTAAACTCTTTTAGAAATTAAAATAATAATAATAATAATAATTGTAATAATATTAATAAGACTCCTCTTATTAATTTATATTTAATATTTCTAAAATATTAAATAATAAATATTAAGTTATTTAATTTATTCTATCACCATAGATTAAATTAAATATACATAACATATTATTACGATTATGCCATTAACTTCTTAAATAATTATTCTTCCTTTTTATGGTGTGACCCTTTAGGTTCTCCATATTAAACCGGTTGTGAATAAATCAATTAGAACAATTCTAATCTTATTTAAATAAATAAATTAAATAATTAATTTATTTAAATAAATAAATAAATAATATTTATTCTACAATAGGGATAAGCCTCCTAGCGATCAACGACTTTCCGGATAATATAGATTTCAACATTAATCATAAAAGAACCTTTGAGAAAATAGTTCTGAATGCAATTCAATCCTTCCACCATCTGATGTCCCAATTAAATATAAGGCATGGAATTCTTTGTCAAGTCTTATTTTATTTAATTATATGTATTTCGATCCTTAAATGCACAACTCCAAATAATGCAAATTAGAAACTCCTTTCTAATTTCATTACGCCTATAACCAAGGACTACTTTGGGTTGTCATTTATCGAATCACATAGGACATTTCTCTTCTTTTAATAGAAGTGGTAGATTCTTTATTGATCATACATTATCTCCATATACAACTTATTATACCCAAGCATACCCTTTGATATACCCTAAGGGTCTTAAGTAATAAGTCAAAGTATAACTCATCATACACAAGATACTATGATGATCTCAAGTCCAGGATCACTTGTCTTTACTATCACTACTGAAATTCTATTGTGAGCAAGTAAAACTCCATTAGGTATTCCTTAGCGAGCCACGTTCGATGAACTTATTCTCTAATAAGCACCTACATACTTGCTTTAGTGTCTCCACACGAATGATCATGAGATCAATCATCCTCATCCAATGAACAAGCAACGTATGTACCAATCTATCCGGATTCACTAATCCCCAATTTAGTAATCCAATGATTGGGAACTATTTTAGTTTTAAGCTTTCTAAGAATTTAGATCTCATTAGAATGATCATCATCATTATTCTAAAAGCATTGCTTAAAACTATGGGTTTATCACATATTATAAAACAGCATCATGTAGATAATTAAAAGCCTTTAATAAATTAATACTTTTTATTAATAAATGAATAAGATTGTTACAAAGTATATGCTTTATCATCAAACATGATTGGCTTGTGTGCATATTACTTTCAATAAGCACCTACATATTTATTTTAGTGTCTCCACACAAATGATCATGAGATCAATCATCCTCATCTAATGAGCAAGCAACGTATGTACCAATCTATCCGGATTCACTAATCCCCAATTTAGTAATCCAATGATTGTGAACTATTTTAGTTTTAAGCTTTCTAAGAATTTAGATCTCATTAGAATGATCATCATCATTATTCTAAAAGCATTGCTTAAAACTATGGGTTTATCACATATTATAAAACAACATTATGTAGATAATTAAAAGCCTTTAATAAATTAATACTTTTTATTAATAAATGAATAAGATTGTTACAAAGTATATGCTTTATCATCAAACATGATTGGCTTGTGTGCATACTACTTTCAGTAATTACCTTTACCAGTTGTCAAACCACTTGCCGTTTCATATTACAGGCGTCGAACCACTTGTCGTTTCACATTACTGATTTCGAACCAATTGTCGTTTCACATTCTGAGGCCAAACCACTTTTCTTTTCACATCACTAATCATATCTAGCCACTTGCCTTTTCACATGGCAAGTGCTAAGCTAGAAATCTTATATAAATAGAGGCCTAGTATAACGCCCCCAAAATAGGTATACATCACCCATTCTGAGTTGTCAATACATGAGTGCGAAACAACTACAACTTTATTATTACAACAATAAAAGCGTGAGTTTGAATACAAATATTATCTTACAGACAATATCTATACTCAAATAAATCTTCATCACATTTATTGATACATTATTTTACAAAAATGGTGAGGACTACTAAACAACTCTCTCTAGAACCTTCATTCCATACCCCAGCTTCGTACTTCGCTATATTCTCGCCTCCACGAGAAGAAAAATGGAACAAAAGGAAAAGGGTGAGCTCAACTAGCCCGGTAAAGAATATTATGACTAAGATAATATACAACAAATTATCGTTAGTCTTCAACGGGAAAAAATCTAATAGAATACAATAGACAACAAATTTTAAATCAATATTATGCAGTGAAAATAATAATTCATTAGAAGAGTTAAGTAGAGAATGCAAACTACTATCTTCTATGTATGAATTTAAAAGTTCATCGTCTATCTTTTATCCTGTAACATCAATCAATATATATCGGAATCAAATATTCATCTTTTTACTACTCTGGGCGAAGATATTCATCGATTGATCATGTTCATCTAAACACTGTTCATCTTTGCACTACTGGCCAAAGATATTCTTCTTCAAAATCATTCATCTTTGCACTTTGGGTCAAAGATATTCCATAATATCATCATTTAAGGCGAGGATGATGAAAATATTTTTAAAAAAGCGAATCCGTGAAACAAAATGACAAGGATTAAGGATTAAGGATTAAGTACTTTGTTTTATCCATGTTCAAAAATACCTCAAAAATAATCATAGTGGTGTAAAAATTCAAGAATGATCAAAACATGGATCTGATCAAAGCTAGTATCCGAATAGATATTTTGGACAAAAAGAAGAAATTTCATTTTTGATTGAATAGTCTTGATCGTATCGTGAATAGTAACTTAACTCAGACACCAAAAGATAGAAATTTTCCAAAAAAAAACATCTTCACGCTTCATGAATAGTACTCGTGAATAGTAACTTTCGTGAATAGTAACTCGTGAATAGTAACTCGTGAATAGTAACTCATGAATAGTAGTAACCCAGAGATGAAAAAGTTCCAAATTTGATAAAAGTTTCAACCAATATTTGACATAATGATATTGAAGAAATAATATCATTTGAGAAAAAATAACATCCACTTACCTCGAAATATTAATACTTACAATTGGAATCTAGGATATAGTCTTTGAAGGAAACTTGCCGTCTAACAATACTCAAAGTATACTCAAAATACTCACAAGAATACGCTTTCGATAATATAGAGAGAAAAACTTGATTTACGGTGTGATTTTCAATTCTAACCTAAAGCACCTATTTATAGGAAAATCTTTAGAACACCAAAAGCGAAAAATTTAATATAATATTATTATTTATAATAAAATTTCCTACGCCAACTTCCAAGAACTGAATTCAGCTCATTCAACCCACATGTGTAACACACCAAATGAAAAAAAACGTTTTTCTAATTTTAAATATTTTAAACTTCCAAAATCAATTATTTGAACTTGAACTTCAATAATTCATAATAAATAGCCCTTTCATCAGAAAATTCAATCTTGCGAGTTTTTATAGGAAATTCAATTCTCTACAACTTTGCGGAAGAAAGTTTTTCCAAATTCCAAATAGAAATTGATGAAATCCACAAGCAGGCGATTTTACAAGTATAATCAAATTTCGATCGATAAATGGGGTCCACCGACATGTTTAACATGTTTTAAACATTTATTGCAACAAAATACTCTTCCTCCTCGTATACTCATATATCCCACATTACGTTGTAAAAATATCATCATTATTATATTATTAAAATATAATAATATATTTAAATGAATTATTTTATCGAGAAAAGATAAAATTTCAATTTTCAACAATTGTCACATTAAAATTTTCTCCATCTATATCCACATAAAATCAATATTTTCTTATCATATGAATCAATAATTAATTATTCACAAATAATATTACAAAATCACAATATTGACAACCGAGGCGGTTCACCGGAAGAGGGCTTTCGATATAAAATTTCTCTTCTTGCGGCCTTGATTAGGTGACCAAACCTCTCCTTAGATAGAACTTTCTAGACATTGCCAATAATGTTATCTAATAATATTATTCAGATAATATGAATTATTGCTTCGATAATGAAAAATCTTGTGTAATGATGATTATTGAAATAACGACAATATAAAATATCAACGCGACAATTATTAAATTAATAAAATCTTTGAGCGATAATTCTTAACCATTATTGAGTAGTGCCTTCTTACGTAAGAATCAATAATTGGTGCAATATCGCGTATCTTCTTGTGTTTTAACCACAAGTATTTTAACGATATTAATTGTAACAACTACTATAGTTATTTTTAAACCACTTATATTTGTCGTTTTCTTCATCCAATCGCTTTTTAGTTATGGGGCCCACACATGGTTTGCTTGTGTCGTCTAATATTCCCCAAGCATCTGAATATTCCACGACCAAACGAATATTCCCAAACAACAATGAATATTTTATAACCACTTGCTTATTTTGAAATATTTGCGTATTTTACCCCTAACTATCCACATTAATCAAATCAACCCTTACTATTTTAAAATAATAAATAGAAAATTAAATTTCATTAATAATAAGTTGAGGTCTTACAACCTCCCTCTTTATGAAATTTAGTCCTCGAAATTGGCGTCGTGCACAGTGTTTGAAAAGGTGAGGATACCTCGCTTTCATTTCCGTTTCTAATTCCCAGGTCATTTCCTCTATATAGCATGATTCCTCCACAAAACTTTAACTTGTGGTATGACCTTTCTTGCGTAGGGACATGCTCCTTCCTATCCAAGATCTTGGCAGTACCTCCTCATACGTTAAGTCTTGGCTATCTCATCCGGTTCTAACTTCTATAACGTGGTTCGGTCTTTCACATATTCTACGAAATGCGGATATGTGAAACACATTATGAACACGAGACATACTCGGAGGTAACGCGCAGTCTATAGGCTACATTTCCTACTCGGTCGAGAATTTGAAATGGACGAATAAATCGTGGATTGAGCTTTCCTCTCTTCCCCAATCTTGTAACTCCTTCCATGGAGCAACTTCATGATAATCATGATCCCCTACACTAAATTCCACGTCCTTTCGATGAAGATCCGCATAACTCTTTTTATCGATCTTGTCTTGGTTTTGTATCGTTGTCGAATCATTTGGATCTTTTCGGTGAGTCATACGTACTAACTTCGGGTCCCAACAATGTTGCTTCACCCACCTCATCCCAACATATTGGAGAGCGACACTTTCGTCCATATAATGCTTCAAATGGAGCCACACCTATACTTGCTGATAAGCATTGTTGTTGTAGGAGAATTCCACCAATGGTAAATACTTATCCCAACCGCCCTTGAAGTCTAGGACCACGAGTCTTAATAGATCTTCAAGAGTTTGAATAGTCCTTTCGATTGTCCGTCCGTTTGAGGATGGTATGCTTAAACTAAATCGTAAATCCGTGCCCATAGCTTTTTGCAAGCTAACCCAAAATCTTGAAGTGAATCTTGGGTCACGATCCGAAACTATGGATCTTGGCATGCCATGCAACCTCACAATCTCATTCACGTCATACTAGCAAGGCGTTCAAGGAATAAGTCTCCGTGTCGACAAGAAATGAAGCGGACTTGGTTAATCTATCAATAATAACCCAAATAACATTGATGCCTTGAGAAGCCGTGTAGGAAGACCCGTGAAAATCCATGGTAATGTGTTCCCACTTCCATTTGAATCTCAAGTGGTTCTGACGGACCCTTAGGTACTAGATGCTCACCTTTACCGTTGACAAGTTAAACACATCGAGATAAACTTTGCAATCTCTCTCTTCATATTGTTCCACCAAAATGTATGTCAAGATCACGATACATTTTAGTACTTCCGAGATGGATTGCAAATGGTGTATTGTGTGCCTCCATCATAATCTTGTACTTCAAATCGGTTCGTTAGGAACACTGAAAGTCTAGAGTGGACTCGAAGTATTCCTTCTTCATCAATTCTAAACTTAGGAATAGCTCCTTCTTGTACTTTCTTCTTCTTACACGCGCCATTTCAAGATTCGGTGGCTTGAGCAACCTTAACTTTTTCTATTAAAGTTGGCTCTATCGTATACTTGACATCATCGCTTTCGTTCCGCATATGATCTTCTACTCAACGCGCGTCTACCACGTTCGCTTTTCGGGATGGTATTGAATAGTGTGGTCGTAGTCTTTCAATAGCTCGAGCCAGCGTCGTTGCTTGGCGTGTTGAGTTCTTTTGAGTGAAAGAAAATATTTAAGGCTTTTATGGTGCGAATATATCTCCACTTTCTCCCCATATAAATAATGCCTCCATATCTTTAGTGCGAAAAGCATTTACTTTGCCAACTCTAGATCATGAGTAGGATAATTCCTCTCATACTCTTTAAGTTGTCGCGAGGCATAGGCTATGACTTTCCCACGTTGCATGAGAACACATCCTAACCCTTTGCACGAAGCATCATTGTAGATAACAAATCCATCCGAACCGGATGGTATTGTTAGAAACAGTCTTAGAAATAAGTCTCTCTTAAGCTCTTGGAAACTTTTCTCGCGTTCTTCGCTCCAAGCGAATTTTGTATCCTTAGGAGTTAAATTTGAGTTAATGGAGTAGCGATTAGAAAACCCTTCCACGAATCTCCGATAATAACCAATTAAGCCCAAAAAGCTACGTGCTTGATCCACAAGCTTGGTTGCTCCCAACTTTGTATTGCTTGATCTTGGCGGGATCAACGGATACTCCATGTTTTGACACCACGTGCCCAAGAATGCTACTTCCTCGCCGAACTCGCATTTCTTCAATTTGGCATATAGTTTGTTTTCACGAAGCCTTTGGAGTACCGACTTCAAATGGTGCTCATGATCTTCACGACTTTTGGAATATATGAGGATGTCATCAATAAAAACAACAACGAATGATCCAAATATTCCTTGAATACTCGGTTCATCATATCCATGAAAGCCATGGGAGCATTAGTTAGTCAGAAAGACATGACTAAAATTCATAATGCTCATCTGGAGTTACGAAAAGCGGTCTTTGGAATATCCTCGATTCTAATCTTGGTGATGATATCGAGCGAAGATCGATTTTTGAAAAGAATTGTGCCCCTTACTGCAATTGGTCAAACAAGTCATCAATCGAGGTGAGGATACCTATTCTTGATGGTGACATGGTTTCGATTCAGATAGTCGATACAAAATCGCGTACTCCGTCTTTCTTCTTTACTGAATAAAAGCAGGAGCACCCAGGAGATGTCTTGGGGCCAATGAAACCGATGTCCAACAATTCACGTGTTGGACCTTTAACTCTGAAGTTCAATAGGAGCCATTCGATATGGGGTTTTAGAAATGGGCTTTGTACGAGTTCAAGATCAATAAAGAATTCAACTTCACGTTACGGGGTAGGCGGGGAAGTTCTTGAAATCGTCGGAAAAAGTCGATAACAACAGGAATATTATTCAAATTTGGCGTGTCTTTATTCAAATCCATAACATGGGCTAAGAAAGCTTGACATCCATTTTTCAATAAGCGAATAGCTTTATGATTAGATATAGCGGTGATTGATTTTAATGGTTTAGTTGCTTGAATTAAATAAAAGCAGGTTGGTTAGGAATATGAAAACTAACAACCTTACGAAAACAATCAATTTTGGCATGATGAGTAGTTAACCAATCAATCCTAAAAATCACATCAAAAGCAAGTATCTTTAAAGAGATAAGGTCATTGACGGTAAGGTGATGGTGCCAACTTGAATCAAACAAGATTTATAAGCGATGGATGTGATGAAAGTTTCTCTCTAACGGAGTTTCCACGAGATAGGTCAAAGTCTAATTTCTCCGGGTCGAGTTTAAGCGTTGAGCACATGCGGGAGAGATAAATGAATGGGTATGCCCGGGTATCAAGTAAGGTATAAACTTCGCAAATTTATAAATAACTTACCGTGATCACCTCGTTTGGGTTCCTCGCATTATGACCGATCCACAACAAACGCTCTTCCGGAATCGTTGACTTTGACTTTTACGGGACGATCTTTTGAGTCACGTCCCCATTGAACTAGGTTTATTCTACCGTCTGATCTCGGCGATATGTCCTTCCTTTCCATAATTATAGCATACCTTGAGCTGTTGTGGGCGGTTTGGACTGATATGTCCCTCTTTCCGCATTTATAGCATATATGCCGGTGGTGGTTCTCCACCACTTAGAACCGATTCTTTTAAGCCTTTATGTCGTCTTCACATAGTCATTGTTAAATCTCCTCTTTTAAAATCTCCTCTGACTTCGCTTCTTCTTTTTTCATGGCCATGATTACCACGGAGTGGTTACCATTTTGTCCGTCTGTTTCTTTCTCCATTGGTTATCATTATTACATTGGCTGATCGCTATCTACAGATACGATCCAGGTTGTGGTCCCTCGGTTGGCCGTACTCGTTATCTCGCTCTAATAATTGAGCCTGTTTTAACATCTGAATAGAGAAAATTTATGAGAAATGAGATCTTGGCGTATCTGCGGGTTTTGAAACCTCTAGAAACATCCGGCGTCATCGTTCCTCATTCTCCACCAAATGAGGTCTGAAACTGGATAACTCTGCAAACTTTGCCTCGTCTTTGAGACAATCGTCATGTTGTTTTGCTCCAATCTAATAAACTCCACTTCCTTCATATGATGAACACTTTCGGGAAAGTATTTGTCATTAAATAGTTCTGAAACGTCTCCCCCAGAGCATCTTTGAGTGCGGTGGATGGAGTGCGCTTCATGAGACTCCCACCAATGAAATCCGCCTCCTCGCCATGGAACATAAAGGTGGCGAATGGAACCTTCATTCCTCCGTGCATCCCAAGACATCGAATATCTTGGTAATTTGCTTGACCCATGTCTCCGCCATGATCGGATCGGCTTTCCATTAAATTCGGTGGTCCCAACTCTTTGAAGCTTGGGCTGTGACAACTTGTGAATTGCTATCATTTCCTCACGTATTTTGAACACGAGTCTCCTAAATGCGATTTTGCATGAGCTATAAAAAGCTTCTAAACATCCCTCGTTCATCATCGCTTTCGGTGGTGTTGTTCACGGGAGGAACATTGCCCGACTGTTGCCGTTCTCTTCGTTGGTTGGTGAGTCAGAGCGTCTCCACGGTCTCATTTCCATTGTTAATATTCTCGATCGACATTCTCAAATCTTGTCGTAAAACAAGGGTTAATTAAGGAAATCAATATATCACATAATATCCTTATATCTTGACCAACTAACAAATAAGCTTAGGTAGGACACCTTAGCGAAGGATTTACTCGTCTCTCCCCCCCTAGTTCTAATCCCCGATCTCACTGGAGATCATATCCTAAGCTCGATACCAAGCTGTGGCCCCCAAAATAGGTATACATCACCCATTACGAGTTGTCAATACATGATGCGAAAACAACTACTGACTTTATTATTACAAAAAGCTGTGAGTTTGAATACAAATATTATCTTCTGACAATATCTATACTCAAATAAATCCTCATCACATTTATTGATACATTATTTTACAAAATGGTGAGGACTACTAAACAACTCTCTCTAGAATCTTCATTCCATACCCCAGGCTACGTACTAAACTATATTCTACCCTCACGAGAAGAAAAATGGAACAAAAAGGAAAAGGGTGAGCTCAACTAGCCCGATAAAGAATATTATGACTAAGATAATATACAACAAATTATCGTTAGTCTTCAACGGGAAAAATCTAATAGAATACAATAGACAACAAATTTTAAATCAATATTACATGTGAAAATAATAATTCATTAGAAGAGTTAAGTAGAGAATGCAAACTACTATCTTCTTATGTGTATGAATTTAAAAGTTCATCGTCTATCTTTTTATCCTGTAACATCAATCAATATATATACGGAATCAAATATTCATCTTTTTGCACTACTGAGGCGAAAGATATTCATCGATTGATCATGTTCATCTAAACACTGTTCATCTTTGCTTTTCTGGGCGAAAGATATTCTTGAAAATCATTCATCTTTTTTTCTACAGGCCAAAGATATTCCATAATATCATCATTTAAGGCGAGGATGATGAAAAATATTTTTAAAAAAGCGAATCCGGTGAAACAAAATGACAAGGATTAAGGATTAAGGATTAACTTACTTTTGTTTTATCCATGTTCAAAAATACCTCAAAAATAATCATAGTGGTGTAAAATTCAAGAATGATCAAAACATGGATCTGATCAAAGCTAGTATCCGAATAGATATTTTGGACAAAAAGAAGAAATTTCATTTTTAATTGAATAGTCTTAGTATCGTAATCGTGAATAGTAACTCTCAGACACCAAAAGATATAGAAATTTTCCAAAAAACATCTTCACGCTTACGTGAATAGTACTTTGAATGAATAGTAACTTCGTGAATAGTAACTTTCATGAATAGTAACTTCGTGAATAGTAACTCATGAATAAATAACCCCGAGATGAAAAAGTTCCAAATTTGATAAAAAGTTCCAACGAATATTTCAAAGTAATGATATTGAAGAAATAATATCATTTGAGAAGAAAATAACATCCTTACCTCGAAATATTAGTACTTACAAATGGAATCTAGGATATAGTCTTTGAAGGAACTTGCCTTGGTATCTAACAATACTCAAAGTATACTCAAAATACTCACAAGAATAAACTCGATAATATAGAGAGAAAAAACTTGATTTACGGTGTGATTTTCAATTCTAACCTAAGCACCTATTTATAGGAAAATCTTTAGAACACCAAAGTAGAAAATTTAATATAATATTATTATTTATAATAAAATTTCCTCGCCAACCTTCAAGAACTGAATTCAGCTCATTCAACCCACATGTAACACACACCATAATGAAAAACGTTTTTCTAATTTTAAATATTTTAAACTTCCAAAAATCAATTATTTGAACTTGAACTTCAATAATTCATAATAAATAGCCCTTTCATCAGAAAATTCGAATCTTGCGAGTTTTTATAGAAAATTCAATTCTCTACAACTTTACGAAGAAAGTTTTTCCAAATTCCAAATAGAAATTGGCCAAAAATCCACAAGCAGACGATTTTACAAAGTATAATCAAATTTCGATCGATAAATGGGGTCCATGAGCATGTTTAACATGTTTTAAACATTTATTGCAACAAAAATACTCTTCCTCCTCGTATACTCATATATCCCACATTCGTTGTAAAAATATCACCATTATTATATTATTAAAATATAATAATATATTTAAATAATTATTTTATCGAGAAAAGATAAAATTTCAATTTTCAACAATTGTCACATTAAAAATTTTCTCCATCTATATCCACATAAAATCAATATTTTTCTTATCATATGAATCAATAATTAATTATTCACAAATAATATTACAAGAATCCAATATTGTGACCAGGCGGTTCGAGGAAAGAGGGGCTTTCAATAAAATTTCTCCTTCTTGGTAGCATGATTAGGTGACCAAACCTCTCCTTAGGCGAACTTTCTAGACATTGCCAATAATGTTATCTAATAATATTATTCGAGATAATATGAATTATTGCTTCGATAATGAAAAATCTTTGTGTAATGACAATTATTGAAACAATGAATAATATAAAATATCAATGCACGACAATTATTAAATCAATAAAATCTTTGAGCGATAATTCTTGTAACCATTATTGAGTAGTGCCTTCTTACGTAAGAATCGATAATTGGTGCAATCTGGTATCTTCTTGTGTTTTAACCATAGAGTATTTTAACGATGATAACGATAACAACTTCTGTAGTTATTTTTAAACCACTTATATTTGTCGTTTTCTTCATCCAATCGCTTTTTCAGTTATGGGGCCCACACATGGTTGCTACGCAAATCGTACGAATATTCCCCGAAGCGATCTGAATATTCCACGACCAAACGAATATTCCCCGACAACAATGAATATTTTATAACCACTTGCTTATTTTGAAGTATTTGCGTATTTTACCTAACTATCCACATTAATCAAATCAACCCTTACTATTTTAAAATAATAAATAGAAAATTAAATTTCATTAATAATAAGTTGGGGTTTTATACCTAGTGCTTCATTATTTTTCACGAAATTCATTCAAGCTATATAGAGAGAAAGTATAGAGAATAAGAGAGAAAGAAGAAGAGTATTACATTCATTACAATTCTTCGCATATTCAATCTCCTACTAAAGTAAGGGATATTATTTATTATACCCGTAAGTGCTGTTATTCTTTCTTATTCATGAAGAAGACTGTTGTTATTCCATTGCTTATTATTCATTTGGAATAACTTTTGTATCTGCAGTTTACCTATACTTGGTGACATTCTTCTATTATTACATTGGAACATCTTATCTGTGTGTTTTACACCGGACTGGTTCCGTCTTTTATTATTATTCATTGTTTGGAACATCCATGTCGTGTGTTTTTTACGCCGGACCTAGTTCTATTCTTTATTATTACATTGGAATATCACATTTTGTTAGTTTTTGTGGGACTGGTTCGGTTATTTATTATTACTGTTGGAATAACTGCGTATGTGCTGATCTATCGCATACATGGTGATTTCTTTTGTTATTCCATTCTTTATTATACTCGGTTGGTTAAAACTTTGACTTATATACTCCATGAAATTAGTGGAATATCCTTGATATTTAAAGACTTCATCCAATATCCTTTCATGGAAATATTCTTCTAAGTATTCTTGAATTTTACTCTACAAAGCGATGATCGTATTAACAGTTTTGGATGTTATTGGTTCTGGATAAATTAATTCTTGAACTTGTTTTATTGAATTTTTATATCATTGTCATCATCCTCATGTTTATATTATGTTGAAAGTCATATGTGGCTTGTAGTGCATAGATGGACTTGGTATGATTATGATCGAGAATTATTGATTAATCATGGTAGTAATATTACAAATGATGTGGCAAAAATCCTCATTGGCCCGTAATGCATTGATGGATGATTATTGTTGGCATGATCATGACCATTAATGAATACACATATATTCTTGGCCCGTAGTGCGTGGATAATTGTGGTCGTGATACTTAAAGAATATCATTGGTAGTAGTGCGAGGGTGATTCGATGATGTGAAATATTTATTAAGTTGAGTCTCAAATATAACAAAGATGAAAAACTTTTAAATCATAAAAGATAGTAGATTTTATTTTCTACTTGACTCTTTTAATGGATTCTTTGTTCATTGCAGATTAAACTTGAAGTTTATTATATTTTATCGGTTTAACATTTTTGTTGAAGGCTAATGATAATTTATTTTGCATTATCTTAGTCATAATATTTCTTCTTGAGCTAGTTGAGCTCACCCTTTTCTTTCCTTTGTTCTCTTGAGAAATGAGAATATAGGCCGAGACGAGTCGGGGAACGGAGTAATGGTCCGGAGGATAGCATTAGTAGTCCTCACTATTACGTGAAATAGTGTGATAATAATTGTAATGAGGACTCCTTTTGAGTTTGTATAATCTCTAGTAGACAATAATTGTATTCAAACTCACGGTTTATGTGACGCCCCCAAAATAGGTATACATCACCTATTCGGAGTTGTCAATACATAGATGCAGAAACAACTACAACTTTATTATTACAACAATAAAAATACGTGAGTTTGAATACAAATATTATCTTCTGTACAAATATCTATACTCAAATAAATCCTCATCACATTTATTGATACATTATTTTACAAAAATGGTGAGGACTACTAAACAATCCTTTCTAAAACCTTCATTCCATACCCCAGGCTTCGTATTACGCTTATATTCTCGCCTCACGAGAAAAATGGAACAAAAAAGGAAAGGGTGAGCTCAACTAGCTCGATAAAGAAATATTATGACTAAGATAATATACAACAAATTATCGTTAGTCTTCAACAGGAAAATATATAATAGAATACAATAGACAACAAATTTTAAATCAATATTAGCGTGAAATAATAATTCATTAGAAGAGTTAAGTAGAGAATGCAAACTACTATCTTCATGTATGAATTTAAAAAGTTCATCGCTCTATCTTTTATCCTCAGAACATCAATCAATATACATCCGAATCAAATATTCATCTTTGCACTACTGAGCCAAAGATATTCATCAATTAGTCATGTTCATTTAAACACTGTTCATCTTTTACCTGACTACGGCCAAAGATATTCTTCGAAATCATTCATCTTTTCACTTTGCTGAGCCGAAAGATATTCTTAAGAAATCATTCATCTTTGCACTACTGGCCAAAGATATTCCATAATATCATCATTTAAGGCCGAGGATGATGAAAGATATTTTTTTTTTAAGAAGCGAATCCAGTGAAAACAAAATGACAAGGATTAAGGATTAAGGATTAAGTACTTGGTTTTATCCACGTCAAAATACCTCAAAATAATCATAGTGGTGTAAAATTCAAGAATGATCAAAACATGGATACAATCGAGTTAGTATCCGAATAGATATTTTAGACGAAAAGAAGAAATTTTATTTTTGGTGAATAATCTGCAGTCGTGAATAGTCTTGATATCGTGAATAGTCAAATATCGTGAATAGTAACTCAGACACCAAAAGATAGAAATTCCACAAAAAACATCTTCACGCTTAATAAATAAGTACTCGTGAATAAGAACTAACTGAATAAGTAACTTGTGAATAGTAACTCATGAATAGTAACCCATGAATAAGTAACCCAGAGCATGAAAAGTTCCAAATTTGATAAAAACTTTAGATCAACATTTCGGCATAATGATATTGAAGAAATAATATCATTATAAAAAATAAATAATATCCTTACCTCGAAAGATCGATTACTTACATTTAGAATCACAAGGGTATAGTCTTTGAAGGAACTTACCATCAATCTAGCAATACTCAAAGTATACTCAAAATACTCACAAGAATAAACTCGATAATATAGAGAGAAAACTTGAGTTTACGGTGTGATTTTCAATTCTAACCTAAAGCACCTATTTATAGGAAATTGCTTAGAACACCAAAGCGAAAAATTTAATAAATTAATATTATAATTTTTTTCTACATCCTCCTACGCATCAAACATCTGAATTCAGCAACATGACATGTGTTAAAGATGCCTACCAAACACAAAAAAAACGTTTTTGTGAATATAAATATTTAAAACTTCAAAATCAATTATTTGAACTTGAAACTTCAATAATTCATAATAAATAGCCCTTTCATCAGAAAATTCGAATCTCGCGAGTTTTTATAGGAATTTAAATTCTCTACAACTTTGCAGAAGAAAGTTTTCCAAATTCCAAATAGAAATTGACCAAAATCCACAAGCAGACGATTTTACAAAATTTATAATCAAATTTCGGTCGATAAATGGGGTCCAATGACATGTTTAACATGTTTTAAACATTTATTGTAACAAAAATACTCTTCCTCCTTGTATACTCATATATCCCACATTCGTTGTAAAAATATCACAATTAATATATTATTAAAATAATATATTTAAATGAATTATTTTATCGAGAAAAAGATAAAATATTAATTTTCAACAATTGTCATTTTAAAAATTTTCTCCATCTATATCCACATAAAATTAATATTTTCCTCATCATATAAATCAATAATTAATTATTCACAAATAATATTACGAAATCACAATATTGATGACCGAGCGCGGTTCAGGGAAGAGGGCTTTCCGATAAGAATTTCTTCTTCTTGGCGCATGATTAGGTGACCAAACCTCTCCTTAGACGAACTTTCTAGACATTGCCAATAATGTTATCTAATAATATTATTCGGATAATATGAATTATTGCTTCGATAATGAAAAATCTTTGTGTAATGACAATTATTGAAACAATGATAATATAAAATATCAACGCAAACAATTATTGAATCAATAAAATAAAATCTTTGAGCGATAATTCTTGTAACCATTATTGAGTAGTGCCTTCTTACGTAAGAATCAATAATTGGTGCAATCTGGTAATCTTCTTTTCGACAACGGCGTATTAGTGTGTTTTAACCAAGGGTATTCCAACGATGATAATTGCCATAACTACTACCAAGTTATTTAAAAACAACTTATATTTGTCGTTTTCTTTATCCAATCGCTTTCCGTTATGGGGCCCACACATGGTCAAGCTTGTAGTAAATACGAATATTCTCCAAACAGATTTAATATTCCACGACCAAACGAATATTCTGAAAGCGATAATGAATATTTTATAACCACTTGCTTATTTTGAAATATTTGTGTATTTAACCCTAACTATCCACATTAATCAAATCAACCCTTACTATTTCAAAATAATAAATAAAGAAATTCCTTTTTCATTTAAAAATTTGAAGTCTTACAACCTCCCTCCTTATGAAATTTAAGTCCTCCGAAATTGGCGTCGTATACTGGTTTTTCAAAAGGTGAGGATACCTCGCTTTCATTTTAGTTTCCAATTCCCAGGTCATTTCCTCTATAGCATGATTCCTCCACAAAACTTTAACTTGTGGTATGACCTTTCTTGGCGTAGGACATGCTCCTTCCTATCCAAGATCTTGGCAGTACCTCCTCATACGTTAAGTCTTGATTATCTCTGTCCGGGTTCTAACTTCGATAACGTGGTTGGTCTCTTTCACATATTCTGAAGTACGAGATATGTGAAACACATTATGAACACGAGACATACTTGGAGGTAACGCAAGTCTATAGGCTACATTTCCTACTCGGTCGAGAATTTGAAATGGACCAATAAATCGTGGATTGAGCTTTCCTCTCTTCCCAAATCTTGTAACTCCTTCCATGGAGCGACTCATGACAATACATGATCCCTACATTAAATTCCACGTCCTTTCGATGAAGATCCGCATAAACTCTTTTGTCGATCTTGTCATAGTTTGTATCGTTGTCGAATCATTTGGATCTTTTCGGTGATCATATCGTACTAACTTCGGTCCAAACAATGTTGCTTCACCCACCTCATCCCAACATATTGGAGAACGACATTTTCGTCCATATAATGCTTGAATGGAGCCACACCTATACTTGCGATAATAATTTGTTTGTTATAGGAGAATTCCACCAATGGTAAATACTTATCCTAACTGCCCTTGAAGTCTAGGACACGAGTCTTAATAAATCTTGAAGAGTTTGAATAGTCCTCTCGATTGTCCGTCCGGTTTTGGGGATGGTATCTTTAAACTAAATCGCAAATCCGTGCCCATAGCTTTTTGCAAGCTAACCCAAAATCTTGAAGTGAATCTTGGGTCACGATCCAAAACTATGGATACTTGGCATACCATGCAACCTCACAATCTCATTCACGTATATACTAGCAAGGCGTTCAAGGAATAAGTCTCCGTGTCGGCAAGAAATGAAGCGGAGACTTGGTTAATCTATCAACAATAACCCAAATAGCATTGATGCCTTGAAAAGCAAGTAGGAAGACCCGTATTGAAATCCATAGTAATGTGTTCCCACTTCCATTCCGGAATCTCAAGTGGTTGCAGCATCGGACCCTTAGGTACAAGATGCTCGCCTTTACCGTTGGCAAGTTAAACACATCGAGATAAACTTTGCAATCTCTCTCTTCATATTGTTCCACCAAAATGTATGTCGAAGATCACGATACATTTTAGTACTTCCGGATGGATTGCAAATGGCGTATTGTGTGCCTCCATCATAATCTTGTACTTCAAATCGTCAGTCGTTAGGAACCTGAAGTCTAGAGTGGACTCAAAGTATTCCTTCTTCATCAATTCTACGCTTAGGAATAGCTCCTTCTTGTACTTTCTTCTTCATACGTATCATTTCCAAGATTCGGTGGCTTGAGCGACCTTAACTTTTTCTATTAAAGTTGGCTCTGTCGTATACTTGACATCATCGCTTTTCGTTCCGCATATGATCTTCTACTCGATCGCGTCGGCTACCACGTTAAACTTTACGGGATGGTATTGAATAGTGTGGTCGTAGTCTTTCAATAGCTCGAGCCAACGTCATTTATAGCGTGTTGAGTTCTTTTTGAGTGAAGAAATATTTAAGGCTTTTATGGTGCGAATATATCTCCACTTTCTCCCCATATAAATAATGCCTCCATATCTTTAGCGTCTTGGCTTATTGCGATCACGACTCTAGATCATGAGTAGGATAATTCCTCTCATACTCTTTAAGTTATCGCGAGGCATGAGGCTATGACTTTCCACGTTGCATGAGAACACATCCTAACCCTTTGCACGAAGCATCATTGTGAATAACAAATCCATCAAGAACCAGATGGTATTGTTAGAAACAGTCTTAGAAATAAGTCTCCTCTTAAGCTCTTGGAAACTTTTCTCGCGTTCTTCGCTCCAAAGCGAATTTTGTATCCTTCCGAGTTAGGCGAGTTAATGGAGTAGCGATTAGAAAACCCTTCCACGAATCTCAGATAATAACCAAATAAGCCCAAAAGCTACGTACTTGATCCACCGACTTGGTTTCTCCCAACTTTGTATTGCTTGATCTTGGCGGATCAATGAGATACTCCATGTTTTGACACCACGTGCCCAAGGAATGCTACTTCCTCGGCGAACTTCGCATTTCTTGAATTTGGCATATAGTTGGTTTTCACGAAGCCTTTGGAGTACCCGACTTCAAATGGTGCTCATGATCTTCCACGACTTTTGGAATATATGAGGATGTCATCAATAAAGACAACAACGAATTGATCCAAATATTCCTTGAATACTCGGTTCATCATATCCATGAAAGCGCAGGAGCATTAGTTAGTCAAAAAGACATGACTAAGAATTCATAATGCCCATCTGAAGTTACGAAGGCGGTCTTTGGAATATCCTCGGTTCAAATCTTGGTGATGATATCCGAAGCGAAGATCGATTTTTGAAAAGAATTGTGCCCCTTACAATTGGTCAAACAAGTCATCAATACGAGGTAGAGGATACCTATTCTTGATGGTGACATGGTTCGATTCAGATAGTCGATACAAAATCGCATACTCCGTCTTTCTTCTTTACAAATAAAACGCAGGAGCACCCCGAGGAGATGTCTTGGGGCGAATGAAACCGATGTCCAACAATTCACACGTAGTTGGACCTTTAACTCTGAAGTTCAATAGGAGCCATTCGATATGGGGTTTTAGAAATGGGCTTTGTACCGGGTTCAAGATCAATAAAAATTGACTTCACGTTACGGGGTGAGGCCGGAAGTTCTTGGAAATCGTCGGGGAAAGTCAATAACAACGGAAATATTATTCAAATTTGACGTGTCTTTATTCAAATCCATAACATGGGCTAAGAAAGCTTGACATCCGTTTTTCAATAAGCGAATAGCTTTATGATTAGATATGGCGGTGATTGATTTTAATGGTTTAGTTGCTTGAATTAAATACAACGGGTTGGTTAGGAATATGAAAACTAACAACCTTACGAAAACAATCAATTTTGGCATGATGAGTAGTTAACCAATCAATCCTAAAATCACATCAAAAGCAAGTATCTTTAAAGAGATAAGGTCAACAGTAAGGTAATGGTGCCAACTTAGATCAAACAAGATTTATAAGCGATGGATGTGATGAAAGTTTCTCTAACGGAGTTTCCACGAGATAGGTCAAAGTCTAATTTCTCCGGTCGAGTTTAAGCGTTGAGCACATGCGGAGAGAGATAAATGAATGGGTATGCCGGGTATCAAGTAAGGTATAAACTTGCAGAATTTATAAATAGCTTACCCGTGATCACCTCGTTTGGGTTCTCGCATTATGACCGATCACAACAAAAGCGCTCTTCCGGAATCGTTGACTTTGACTTTTACGGGACGATCTTTTGAGTCACCGTCCCCCATTGAACTAGGTTTATTCTTTGTCTGATCTCGGCGATATGTCCTTCCTTTCCACAATTATAGCATACCTTGAAGCTGTTGTGGGCTTGGTGATATGTCCTCTTTTCCGCATTTGTAGCATATAATGGGTGGTCGTTCTCCTCCACTTAGAACCGATTCTTTGCTTAAGCCTTTGTCGTCTTCACATAGTCGTTGTTAAATCTCCTCTTTTTAAAATCTCCTCTGACTCGCTTCTTATTTTTCATGGCCATGATTACCACCGAGTGGTAACCATTTTTGTCCGTCTGTTTCTTTCTCCGCGCGGTTATCATTATTACATTGATTGCTTATCTACGATGCGATCCTGGTTATGGTCCTCGGGTTGGCCGTACTTTCGTTATCTCGCTCTAATAATTGAGCCACCATTTTGCTTCTCTGAATAAAGAGAAAATTTATGAGAAATGAGATCTTGGCGTATCTTGGGGTTTCAAACCTCTAAGAAACATCCAGCGTCATCGTTCCTCATTCTCCACCAATGAGGTCTGAAACACGGATAACTCTGCCAAACTTTGCCTCGTCTTTGAGACACCGTCGTATTGTTTTGTTCCAATCGATAAACTCCACTTCCTTCATATAGCGAACACTTTCGGAAAGTATTTGTCATTAAATAGCTCTGAAAGCGTCTCCCGAAGACATCTTTGAGTGCGGTTGGATGGAGTGCCTTCGAACTCCCACCATGATCGCACTTTCGCCCACGGAACATAAAGGTGGCGAATGGAACCTTCTGTTCTCCGTGCATCCCAGACATCGAATATCTTGGTAATTTGTTTGACCCGTGTTTATACCCGTGATCGGATCTGGCTTTCCCTTAAATTACGGTGGTCCCAACTCTTTGAAGCGCTTGGTTGTGACAACCCGTGAATTGCTATCATTTCTCTGTATTTTGAACACGAGTCTCCTAAATGCGATTTTTACATGAGCTAAAAAACTTCTAAACATCCCTCGTTCATCATCGCTTTCAATGGTGTTTGTTCAGGGAGGAACATTGCCACGACTGTTACCGTTCTCCTCGTTGGTGAGTCTGAGCGTCTCCACGGTCTCATTTCCATTGTTAATATTCTCGATTGACATTCTCAAATCTTGTCATAAAACAAGGGTTAATTAAGGAAATCAATATATCACATAATATCCCTATATCTTGACCAACTAACAAATAAGCTTAGGTAGGACACACTAGCGAAGGATTTACTCGTCTCTCCCTCTAGTTCTATTCCCAGATCTCATGGAGATCATATCCTAAGCTACGATACCAATCGTGTGGCGCCCCAAAATAGGTATACATCACCTATTACGAGTTGTCAATACATGATGCGAAACAACTACAACTTTATTATTACAACAAGTAAAGCGTGAGTTTGAATACAAATATTATCTTCTTAGAGCAATATCTATACTCAAATAAATCCTCATCACATTTATTGATACATTATTTTACAAAATGGTGAGGACTACTAAACAATCCTTTCTAAAACCTTCATTCCATACCCCAGGCTTCGTACTACGCTATATTCTAGCCTCCGACGAGAAAAATGGAACAAAAAGAAAAGGGTGAGCTCAACTAGCTTCGATAAAGAATATTATGACTAAGATAATATCTGACAAATTATCGTTAGTCTTCAACGGGAAAAATATAATAGAATCTGATAGACAACAAATTTTAAATCAATATTACATGATGAAATAATAATTCATTAGAAGAGTTAAGTAGAGAATGCAAACTACTATCTTACATGTATGAATTTAAAAGTTCATCGTCTATCTTTTATCCACGTAACATCAATCAATATACATCTGGAATCAAATATTCATCTTTTACACTTCTGAGCCCGAAGATATTCATCGATTAATTAGTCATGTTCATTTAAACACTGTTCATCTTTGCCTACTGGCGAAAGATATTCTTGAAAATCATTCATCTTTTACACTACAAAATGAAAGATATTCTTAAGAAATCATTCATCTTTTACTTGAGCCAAAGATATTCCATAATATCATCATTTAAAGGCGAGGATGATGAAAAATATTTTTTTAAAAGCGAATCGGTGAAACAAAATGACAAGGATTAAGGATTAAGGATTAGGTACTTGGTTTTATCCACGTCGAAAAATACCTCAAAATAATCATAGTGGTGTAAAATTCAAGAATGATCAAAACATGGATCTGATCGAGTTAGTATCCGGAATAGATGTTTTGGACGAAAGAAGAAATTTTATTTTTAAATTGAATGAATAATGCTGGTATCGTGAATAGTCATAGTATCGTGAATAGTCTTGTTAGTATCGTGAATAAATAACTCAGCACCAAAAGATAGAAATTCCACAAAAACATCTTCACGCTTATTGAATAGTACTCGTGAATAGTAACTTTCGTGAATAAGTAACTTCATGAATAGTAACTTCGTGAATAGTAACTCATGAATAGTAACCCATGAATAGTAACCCGGACATGAAAAAGTTCCAAATTTGATAAAACTTTAGATCAATATTTCGATTATAATGATATTGAAGAAATAATATCATTCTGAAAAAAATAAATAATATCCACTTACCTCGAAAAGATCGATACTTATTTAGAATCTAGGATATAGTCTTTGAAGGAACTTGCCACGCGTCTAGCAATACTCAAAGTATACTCAAAATACTCACAAGAATAAATCGATAATATAGAGAGAAAACTTGATTTACGGTGTGATTTTCAATTCTAACCTAAGCACCTATTTATAGGAAATTGCTTAGAACACCAAAGAAAAAATTTAATAAATTAATATTATAATTTTAATAAATTTCTCCTACCCATCAAACATCTGAATTCAGCAACATGACAATGTTAAAGATGTACCACCAAAAACAAAAAACGTTTTTCTGAATATAAATATTTAAAACTTCCAAAAATCAATTATTTGAACTTGAAACTTCAATAATTCATAATAAATAGCCTTTCATCAGAAAATTCGAATCTCGCGAGTTTTTTATAGGAATTTCAATTCTCTACAACTTTGCAGAAGAAAGTTTTTCCAAATTCCAAATAGAAATTGGCCAAGAAATCCACAAGCAAGCGATTTTACGTATAATCAAATTTCGATTCGATAAATGGGGTCCATGAGAGCATGTTTAACATGTTTTAAACATTTATTGCAACAAAAATACTCTTCCTCCTCGTATACTCATATATCCCACATTCGTTGTAAAAATATCAC
This sequence comes from Panax quinquefolius, assembly GCA_020205615.1. Lineage (NCBI taxonomy): Eukaryota > Viridiplantae > Streptophyta > Magnoliopsida > Apiales > Araliaceae > Panax > Panax quinquefolius. Next base: position 841 of record JAINUW010000628.1, on the reverse strand, counting down.
CATTAATATATTATTAAATATAATATATTTAAATGAATTATTTTATCGGAAAAAGATAAAATATTAATTTTCAACAATTGTCATTTTAAAATTTTCTCCATCTATATCCACATAAAATCAATATTTTCCTCATCATATAAATCAATAATTAATTATTCACAAATAATATTACAGAATCACAATATTGACAACGAGGCGGTTCGAGGGAAAGGGGGCTTTCGATAAGAATTTCTTCTTCTTGGCGGTAGCGATTAGGTGACCAAACCTCTCCTTAAAGCGAACTTTCTAGACATTGCCAATAATGTTATCTAATAATATTATTAGGATAATATGAATTATTGCTTGATAATGAAAAATCTTGTGTAATGACAATTATTGAAACAACAACGATATAAAATATCAACGCGACGATTATTAACTCGATAAAATCTTTGAGCGGTAATTCACGTAACCATTATTGAGTAGTGCCTTCTTACGTAAGAATCAATAATTGGTGCGATCTGGTGTCTTTCTTGTGTTTTAACCGTATTAGTGTGTTTTAACCACCGGGTATTCCAATGATATTAGCAATTAACAACTACTGCAGTTATTTAAAAACAACTTATATTTGTCGTTTTCTTCATCCAATCGCTTTTTAGTTATGGGGCCCACACATGGGCTGCTAGAGTAAATACGAATATTCCCAACGATGCAGAATATTCCACGACCAAACGAATATTCTCGACGATAATGAATATTTTATAACCACTTGCTTATTTTGAAATATTTACGTATTTAACCCTAACTATCCACATTAATCAAATCAACCCTTACTATTTCAAAATAATAAATAAAGAAAATT
>JAINUW010000618.1:0-101038 GCA_020205615.1 Panax quinquefolius | reverse complement strand
TCTAAAATAGTATACATCACCTATTCGAAGTCATCAATATACGGTATGTAAACAACTACAACTTTATTATTACAACAAGAAACTGTGAGTTTGAATACAAATATTATCTTCTGCATAATATCTATATTCAAATAAATCCTCATCACATTTATCGATACATTATTTTACAAAATGGTGAGGACTACTAAACAATCCTTTCTAAAACCTTCATTCCATACCCCTCGACTGCAGACTCGCGCTATATTCTCGCCTCCCGAGAAAAAATGGAACAAAAGGAAAAGGGTGAGCTCAACTAGCTCAAGAAAGAATATTATGACTAAGATAATATACAACAAATTATCGTTAGTCTTCAACAGGAAAATCTAATAGAATACAATAGACAACAAATTTTAAATCAATATTCGCAGAATGAAATAATAATTCATTGTAAGAGTTAAGAGAGAATGCAAACTACTATCTTCTATGTATGAATTTAAAAGTTCATCGCTCATCTTTTATCCCCGTAACATCAATCAATATACATCCGAATCAAATATTCATCTTGCACCACAAAAGCCAAAGATATTCATCACCGGGTCATGTTCATTTAAACACTGCTCATCTTTTGCTACTACGGCCAAAGATATTCTTCGTAATCATTCATCTTTGCATCTACAAAAGCCAAAGATATTCTTAAGAAATCATTCATCTTTACTACAAAGCCAAAGATATTCCATAATATCATCATTTAAGACCGAGGATGATGAAAATATTTTTTTTTAAAGAAACGAATCCAAAGTGAAACAAAATGACAAGGATTAAGGATTAAGGATTCGTACTTCGTTTTATCCATCGTCCAAAAATACCTCAAAATAATCATAGTGGTGTAAAATTCAAGAATGATCAAAACATGGATACAATCGAAGTTAGTATCCGTAATAGATGTTTTGACGAGTTAAAGAAGAAATTTTATATTTTTCAGAATAGATCAGACATTTATGTGAATAAAGGCAGATACGTTAACAAAGAAACTCACACCAAAAGATGAAATTTACAAAAACATCTTCACGCTACATAATAGTGACTCGTGAATAAGAACTCATGAATAGTAACTCATGAATAGTAATCGTGAATAAGAACTCTAATAAGAACTCAAATAAGAATCGTGAATAAAGAATCCATGAATAAGAACTCATGAATAGTAACCCCGACATGAAAAAGTTCCAAATTTGATAAAACTTCGATCAACATTTCAAAGATAATGATATTGAAGAAATAATATCATTCGGAGAAAATAACATCCCCTTACCTCGAAAGATCAAGATTTCTTAATTCAAAACACCTGATATAAGTATGACTTGACTCGCACCAGATAGTAATACTCAAAGTATACTCAAAATACTCACAAGAATATTTACCGATAATATAGAGAGAGAAAACTTCAGCTCAAGTGTGATTTTCAATTCTAACCCAAGACCCTATTTATAAGAAAATGCTAACACCAAAGTTAGTAAAATTTAATAAAATAATAATATAATTAAACAAATTCAAGCCCACCTTAGACCAACTGAATTCAGCACATTTATATCACATGTGGGATTGCAAAAACGTTTTTCTTAAATAAAACAATTAAAACTTCCAAAATTAATTATTTCGAACTTCGTAGCTTCAAAAATTCATAATTAATAGCCCTTTCATCAGAAAATTGAATCTCGCGAGTTTTTATAGGAAATTCAATTCCTCTACAACTTTGTAAGAAAGTTTTTCCAAATTCCAAATGTAAATCGACCGAAATCCACAAACGGATAATTTACGTGCTATAATCAAATTTCACCAATAATCGGGGTCCAATTTACATTTTTTAAACATGTTTTAAACATTTATTGCAACAAAAATACTTTTCCTCCTCAGATACTCATATATCCTACATTCGTTGTAAAATATCACCATTATTATATTATTAAAATAATATATTTAAATGAATTATTTTATCGTAAAAGATAAAATATTAATTTTCAACAATTGTCATTTTAAAAATTTTCTCCATCTATATCCACATAAAATCAATATTTTCCTCATCATATAAATCAATAATTTAATTATTCACAAATAATATTACAAATCACAATATTGACAACCAGCCTTCCCAGAAAGAGGGGGCTTTCCAATAAGAATTTCTTCATACGGGCGCCGCAATTAAAGTGACCAAACCTCTCCTGTATGTAACTTTCTAGACATTGCCAATAATGTTATCTAATAATTGCGACGCCCAAAAATAGGTCCATTCCATCCAACCCATTCTCGAGTCGCCAAATACATGGTATGTAAATAACTACAACTTTATTATTACAAACATATAAACTTTGAGTTTAAATACGATATTGCCATCTGTACAATATCCACACGCAAATAAATCCCCATCATAATTATTGATTCATTATTTTACAAAATGGTGAGGACTACTAAACAACTCTCTCTAACCTTCATTCCATACCCCGACTCTAGACTTTCTACATTCTCGCCTCCCGAGAAAAAAATGGAACAACAAGGAAAAGGGTGAGCTCAACTAGCCCAAGAAAGAATATTACATACCAAGATAATATACAACAAATTATCGTTAGTCTTCAACAGGAAAAATCGATAGTAATACAATAGTACAACAAATTTTAAATCAATATTCGCAGAATGAAATAATAATTCATATAAGAGTTACGTGAGAGAATGAAATCTACTATAATCTATGAATTTAATAAATTCATCATCAATATTTTATCCTCTCAAACATCAATCAATATACATCTCGAATCAAATATTCATCTTGCACTACAAAGCCAAAGATATTCATCACCGGGTCATGTTCATTTAAACACTGCTCATCTTCAATACACTACACATGCCAAAGATATTAATCAATCCAATATGTTCATCTCAACACTGCTCATCTTTGCACTACAAAGCCAAAGATATTCTTCAGAATCATTCATTCGCACTACAGCCAAAGATATTCAATAATATCATCATTTAAGATCGAGGATGATGAAAATATTTTTTAAAGAAACGAATCCAAAGGAAACAAAATGACAAGGATTAAGGATTAAGGATTCGTATTTGGTTTTATCCACGCCCAAAAATACCTCAAAAATAATCATAGTGGTGTAAAATTCAAGAATGATCAAAACACGGATACAATCAGAGTTAGTATCCGCATTAGATGTTTTGACGTAAAAGAAGAAATTTTATTTTTCTGAGTGAATAAGTAATCAGATACGTGAATAGTGCCGTATACGTGAATAGTAATCTGACACCAAAAGATAGAAATTCCACAAAAACATCTTCACGCTTCAGGCTTAATAAGACTTTATAATAAGAATCTCGTGAATAAGAATCTTTAATAAGAACTCGTGAATAGTAACTCATGAATAGTAACCCATGAATAGTAACCCGACATGAAAAGTTCCAAATTTGATAAAAACTTCAGATCAACATTTCAAAGATAATGATATCAAGAAATAATATCATTACGAAAAAAATAATATCCCTTACCTCGAAAGATCAAGATTTCTAATTTGAAACACCTTGATATAAGGCTATGACTTGGACTTGCACCAGATAGCAATACTCAAAGTATACTCAAAATACTCACAAGAATACGCCGATAATATAGAGAGAGAAAACTTCAGCTTCTGTGTTTTTCAATTCTAACCCAAGACCCTATTTATAGAAAATGCTAGAATACCAAAAGCGTAAAATTTAATAAATTAATAATATAATTATATTATTTTCTACACATGTCTAGAATCTGATTTCAGCCATCAAACACATGCCACCTTCTAGAAAAATAAGAAAAAACGTTTTTCTAATTTTAAATATTTTAAACTTCCAAAATCAATTATTTCTGAGCTTCCTAACTTCAATAATTCATAATAAATAGCCCTTTCATCAGAAAATTCGAATCTCGCGAGTTTTTATAGGAAATTCAATTCTACAACTTTGCAGAAGAAAGTTTTCCAAATTCCAATCAGAAATTGACCAAATCCACAAACGGGCAATTTTACAAAGCTATAATCAAATTTCAACCAATAAATGGGGTCCACCGACATGTTTAACATGTTTTAAACATTTATTGCAACAAAAATACTCTTCCTCCTCAGATACTCATATATCCCACATTCGCTGTAAAATATCACCGCTAATATATTATTAAAATAATATATTTAAATGAATTATTTTATCGAAAAAGATAAAATTTTAATTTTCAACAATTTGTCATTAAAAAAATTTTCTCCATCTATATCCACATAAAATCAATATTTTCTCATCATATAAATCAATAATTAATTATTCATAAATAATATTACAGAATCACAATATCGACAACCAGCAGCCCTCAGAGCAGGGCTTCAATAAGAATTTCTTCATCAAGGCTGCAATTGGTGACCAAACCTCTCCTTAGACGTAACTTTCTAGACATTGCCAATAATGTTATCTAATAATATTATTCAGATAATATGAATTATTGCTTCGATAATGAAAATAATCGTAGTAATGACAATTATCAAACAACAAAGAATATAAAATATCAACGCAAAGAATTATTAACTCAATAAAATAATCGAACAAGAATTATCAGAACCATTATCGAGTAGTGCCTTCTTAACGTAAGAATCAATAATTGGTGCAATACCGCGGTGCTACTGCTCAACAACGCCAGCATTTGTAGTGTTTTTAACCAAATCGGTATTCCAACAAGATAAATCAGTGAATAACTACGCCTGCTATTTAAAAACAACTTATTTTGTCGCTTTCATCCAATCGCTCACATGGGGCCCACACATGGTCGCTACTGCCGTCGCATTTAATATTCCCCGACAAAGATTTAATATTCCACCACCAAACGTAATATTCCCCAATAATAATGAATATTTTATAACCACTGCTTATTTTGAAATATTTGCGATTTAACCCTTAACTATCCACATTAATCAAATCAACCCTTACTATTTCAAAATAATAAATAAAGGAAATTCCTTTTTATTTAAAAATTTCGGGTCTTACAACCTCCCTCCTTATGAAATTTCGTCTCTAAATTGACGACGCGCTTCGGTGTTTCAAAAGGTGAGGATACCTCGCTTACTCATTTCGCTTTCTAATTCCCGTGTCATTTCCTCTATAAGCATGATTCTTCCACAAAACTTTAACTCAGGTATAACCTTTCGCACAGGCGTAGTAGACATGCTCCTTCCTATCCAAAATCTTGACAGTACCTCCTCTCATAACGCTAAGTTTTCTACTATCTCGTCCCTGGCTCTAACTCTATAACGTGGTTCTGTCTTTCACATATTTACGGCATACGAGTATATGAAACACATTATGAACACGTAGACATACTCCTGAGGTAACGCAAGTCTATAGGCTACATTTCCTACCTGGCCAAGAATTTGAAATGGACCAATAAATCGGATCGAGCTTTCTTCTCTTCCCAAATCTTCAGAACTCCCTTCCACGGAGCAACTCGCAACAATACATGATCCCCTCACATTAAATTCCACGTCCTTTTCGATGAAGATCCGCATAACTCTTTTGTCGATCTTGTGCCGCTTTGTATACGCTTGTCAATCATTTGGATCTTTTCTAGTAGTCATACGCATTAACTCTAGTCCCAACAATGTTGTTTCACCCACCTCATCCCAACATATCGAGAATCGACATTTTCATCCATATAATGCTTCGAATGGAACCATGCCTATATTTGTTTAATAACTATTGTTGTAGATGAGAATTCCACCAATGGCAAGTACTTATCCCAACTTCCTTTGAAATCTAGGACACAGAGTTTTAATAGATCTTCAAGAGTTCGAATAGTCCTCTCTCGATTGTCCGTCCGTTTGGGGATGGTATGCCAACTAAATCGCAAACTGCGCTCATAGCTTTTTGCAAGCTAACCCAAAATCTTGAAGTGAATCTTGGGTCACGATCCAAACTATGGATACAGGTGCATGCCATGCAACTTCACAATCTCATTCACGTATATACTAGCAAGAAACGCTCAAGGAATAAGTCTCCGACGGCAAGAAATGAGCGCATTGGTTAATCTATCAACAATAACCCAAATAGCATTGATGCCTTGAGAAACCGTAGGAAGACCCGTAATGAAATCCATAGTAATGTGTTCCCACTTCCATTCCTAATCTTAAGTGGTTGCAACGGACCTTAGGGTACAAGATGCTCCGCCTTTACACGCCGGGTAAGTTAAACACATCGAGATAAACTTTGCTCTCTCTTCATATTGTTCCACCAAAATGTATGTCAAGATCACGATACATTTTAGTACTTCCAGATGGATTGCAAATGGCGATCGTGTGCCTCCATCATAATCTTGTACTTCAAATCGTAGTCGTTAGGAACACAAAGTCTAGAGGGACTCAAGTATTCCTTCTTCATCAATTCTCGCTCGAATAGCTCCTTCTTGTACTTTCTTTCATACGATCATCACCTCCTGCTTGAGCAACCTTAACTTTTTCTATTAAAGTTGGCTCTATGCGATACTTGACATCATCGCACTCGCTCCTCAAGATATGATCTTCTACTCAACGCCGCCTACCACGCTCGCTTTTCCAAGATGGTATGGTTAGAATATGTGCCGAAATGAGTCACTCGAGCTCTTGGAAATCTTCTCGCATTCCTCGCCCATACGAATTTTGTATCTTTTCGAGTCACGGTTAACGGAGTAGCGATTCAAGAAAATCCTTCCACGAATCTCCGATAATAACCAACTAAGCTTCAGAAAGCTACGATTTCGATTCGATTTAGGTCATTGCTCTCAACCGCGACTCATATCCCAATCTTGATAAGACGTCACAATGACACCTATCGCTTTACTATCGCATCTAATATGACGCCCCCTACAGAGAGTTCGGCTTTGAATTCCACAAAGGAAGTCACAAGATAAAGGCTCGTGTACCAAATTCTATAGTTGAATTTTTAACTCTCAAGTTCAATAGAGCCATTCGATATGAGATTTTAGAAATGAGTTTTGTACCGGGTTCAAAGTCGATACAAAATTTAATATCGTGCTTTGGGAGTAAGCCAAGAAATTCTTCGTAAATACGCCGTGAAAATCAATAACAACAAGAATATTATTCAAATCGACGTGTCTTTATTCAAATCCATAACATGGATTAAGAAAACTCGACATCCGTAATAAACGAACGACTTCATAGCTTGATATGAAAATGTTTGACTACAATGGTTTGATTGCTTGAATTCAATAACAAAGTTGCTTAGAATATGAAAACTAACAACCTTACGAAAGTAATTAATTTTGGTACGATGAGTAGTTAACCTTAAAATCACATCAAAAGCAAATATCTCTATGTAAATAAGGTTAATGTGTAATGTGATAGTGCCAACTCAATCAAGCAAGATTTTTAAACAACGGATGTAATGAAAGTTTCTCCAAATCTGAGTCTCCATAAATAGGTCAAAGTCTAATTCTCCGTAGTCAAGTTCAAACGCTGAGCGCAAGCAAGAGAGATAAAAGAATGGGTAGAACCGTAGATCTAGTAAGGTATAAACTTCGCAAGAATTTATAATTAACTAACCCGCTAACTTCGTCGTTTCTCGATTTTGACCGGTCACGTACAAACGCCTTCCGTGAACCGCTGACTTTGACTTTTTCTCGACATCTTTTGAGTCACCATTCCCGCTGGATCGGTTTTGATATCGCATAACTCGAGCGATATGTCCTTCTTTTCCACAATTATAGCATACCTTAAATCTGCTAGACAGCTTGGATCGATATGTCCTCTTTCCCATTTTTATAATATACGACCGGTGGTCGTTCTCCTCCCTTAGACCAATTTACCAAGACCGACGCCTTCACACGGTCGTTGTTGAATCTCCTTTTTAAAATCTCCTCCCGACTCGCTTCTTCTATTTTCACGACCACGATTACCACCAGAGTGGTTACCGCTTTGTCTCTGTATTCTTCTTCTCCGGTTATCGCTATTCTCGATGATCGCTATCTTCTGTGATGATCCTCGGTTATGGTCCCCTCATTGAACGTATTTCGTTATCTCGCTTCAACAATCGAGCCCTGCTGACAACATCCTATCAGAGAGAAAATTTATGAGAAATGAGATATCGACGTATGTCGGCTTCAAACCTCTCGTAAACATCCGCCATATAATGCCTCATTCTCCACCAAATGAGGTGCAACCGGATAACTCCGCGAACTTCGCCAGCATCGGGACACCGCCATGTTATTCTCGCTTAGTCCTAATAAACTCACTTCCTTCATACGATTTAATACTTTCGTGGAAGTACTTGTCATTGAACTGCTTCAAACATCTCCCACGATATGCCGAAAGGCAATGATGGGTACGCTTCACGTATTCCCACCACTCAAGAATCGCCGCCGCCACTTAACATAAAGGTGGCGAATGGAACTTTCGTTCTCCGCATCCCAAGACATCGAATATCTTGGTAATTTGTTCAACCCACGCCTCGCGCCTTTAATCGGATCCGCCTTTTCCTGCACTGTGGTCCCAACTTTTGAACCGCTTGGCCGTGACCACCGTGAATTGCTATCATTTCTCCCAGATTTTGAACACGAAGTCTCCTCGTTCGATTTTGCACGAATCGCAAAAACTTCTAAACATCCCTCATTCCTCATCTGCTTCAGCAGGTGTTGTTTCACAGAGGAACATTGCCACTGTCAGATCGCTCTCCTCGTTGGGTGAAGACAGCATCTCCACTCGGCCTCATTTACTCCAATCATAATATTCTCAATGACATTCTCAAATATCATATAAAATAAAGGTTAATTAAGAAATCAATATATCACATAATATCCCTATATACCGACCAACTAACAAATAAGCTTAGTAGGACACACTAAATAAGGATTTACTCGCCTCTCCTTCCTAGTTCTATTCCCCGATCTCCGCCAGATCATATCCCTAAGCTCGATATTCAACCGCATGACGCCCAAAATAGGTCCATTCCATCCAACCCATTCGAGTCGCCAAATACATGGGTACGTAAATAACTACAACTTTATTATTACAACATATAAACTTTGAGTTTAAATACGATATTGCCATCTAGACAATATCCACACGCAAATAAATCCCCATCATAATTATTGATTCATTATTTTACAAAAATGGTGAGGACTACTAAACAACTCTCTAGAACCTTCATTCCATACCCCGACTAAAGACTCGCTACATTCTCGCCTCCCGAGAAGAAAAAATGGAACAACAAGGAAAAGGGTGAGCTCAACTAGCCCAAGAAGAATATTATGACTAAGATAATATACAACAAATTATCGTTAGTCTTCAACAGGAAAAACTCATGTAATACAATAGACAACAAATTTTAAATCAATATTCGCATTTGAAATAATAATTCATGTAAGAGTTACGTAGAATGAAATCTACTATAATCTATGAATTTAATACCCATCATCAATATTTTATCCTCGTAACATCAATCAATATACATCCGAATCAAATATTCATCTTTCACTACAAAGCCAAAGATATTCATCACTGGGTCATGTTCATTTAAACACTGCTCATCTTTGCACTACAGCCAAAGATATTAATTAATCGGTCATGTTCATCTCAACACTGCTCATCTTCGCACCACAGCCAAAGATATTCTTCAGAAATCATTCATCTTCGCACTACGCAAGCCAAAGATATTCAATAATATCATCATTTAAGACCGAGGATGATGAAAAATATTTTTAAAGAAACGAATCCAAAGGAAACAAAATGACAAGGATTAAGGATTAAGGATTCGTACTTGGTTTTATCCACGCCCAAAAAATACCTCAAAAAATAATCATAGTGGTGTAAAATTCAAGAATGATCAAAACACGGATACAATCGAGAGTTAGATCCGTAATAGATGTTTTGGACGAAAGAAGAAATTTTATTTTTCTATGAATAGTACCAGATATCGTGAATAGAGGCCGATATCGTGAATAAGAACTCTCGACACCAAAAGATAGAAATTCCACAAAAACATCTTCACGCTTTACTTAATAAGACTTAATAAGAACTCGTGAATAAGTAACTCATTAATAAGAATCTCGTGAATAAGAACTCATGAATAGTAACCCATGAATAGTAACCCGATATGAAAAAGTTCCAAATTTGATAAAAACTTCAGATCAATATTTCAAAGATAATGATATCAAGAAATAATATCATTACGAAAAAAATAATATCCCTTACCTCGAAAGATCAAGATTTCTAATAAACACCGACATAAAGCTATGACTTGACTTGCATCAGATAGCAATACTCAAAGTATACTCAAAATACTCACAAGAATACGCCGATAATATAGAGAGAAAACTTCAGCTTCGTGATTTTTCAATTCTAACCTAAGACCTCTATTTATAGGAAAATGCTTAATAACACCAAAGTTAGTAAAATTTAATAAATTAATAATATAATTATATTATTTTTTACACATGTCTAGAATCTGATTTCAGCCATCAAACACATGCCACCTTCTAGAAAAATAAGAAAAACGTTTTTCTAATTTTAAATATTTTAAACTTCCAAAATCAATTATTTTGAGCTTCTAACTTCAATAATTCATAATAAATAGCCCTTTCATCAGAAAATTCAATCTCAAGGGTTTTTATAGGAAATTCAATTCTCTACAACTTTACGTAAGAAAGTTTTTCCAAATTCCAATCAAAAATTGACCAAATCCACAAACTGGGCAATTTTATAAAAGCTATAATCAAATTTCAAATAATAAATGGGGTCCACCCACATGTTTAACATGTTTTAAACATTTATTGCAACAAAAATACTCTTCCTCCTCAGATACTCATATATCCCACATTCGTTGTAAAAATATCACCGTTAATATATTATTAAAATAATATATTTAAATGAATTATTTTATCGTAAAAAGATAAAATTTTAATTTTCAACAATTGTCACTATAAAATTTTCTCCATCTATATCCACATAAAATCAATATTTTTCATCATATGAATCAATAATTAATTATTCATAAATAATATTACGTAATCACAATATCGATAACCGTGCAGCTTCCTCAGAGCAGGGGCTTTCCAATAAGAATTTCTTCTTATCTTGCAAGCAATTGTGTTAGGTAATTCCAAACCTCTCCTTAGATGTAACTTTCTAGACATTGCCAATAATGTTATCTAATAATATTATTCGATAATATGAATTATTGCTCGATAATGAAAAATACCGTAGAAATGACAATTATTGAAACAAAAGAATATAAAATATCAACACAAGAATTATTAACTCAATAAAATATCGAATAAAGAATTATCAGTAACCATTATCGAGTAGTGCCTTCACGTAAGAATCAATAATTGGTGCAATACCGTAAAGGCAGCTCAACAACAACGCTGCATTAGCAGTGTTTTAAACCACCGGCATTCCAACAAAGATAATCTGTGAATAACTACGCCTGCTATTTAAAAAACAACTTATTTTTGTCGCTTTCTTCATCCAATCGCTTTCCATGGGGCCCACACATGGTACGCTCACCATCAGACGTATTTAATATTCCCCGAAAGATTTAATATTCCACACCAAACTAATATTCCCCGATAATGAATATTTTATAACCACTCGCTTATTTTGAAATATTTGCATGATTTAACCCTTAACTATCCACATTAATCAAATCAACCCTTACTATTTCAAAATAATAAATAAAGGAAATTCCTTTTTATTTAAAAAATTTCTAAGTCTTACAATAATATTATTCAGATAATATGAATTATTTTCGATAATGAAAATATATGTAAAATGACAATTATTGAAACAACAAAGAATATAAAATATCAACGCAAAGAATTATTAACTCAATAAAATATCGAATAAAATAATTATCGTAACCATTATTGAGTAAAGCCTTCTTCACGTAAGAATCAATAATTGGTGCAATACTGGTGCTACCGCTCAACAACGCGTGATAGTAGTATTTTTTTAACCAAGGGTATTCCAACAAGATTAATCTGCAAATAACTACGCTATTTATTTAAAAACAACTTATATTTGTCGCTTTTCTTCATCCAATCGCTTTCCTCATTATGGGCCCACACATGGTCACTCATTGCATTTAATATTTCCTTAACATTTAATATTCCACGACCAAACGAATATTCTGACTATAATGAATATTTTATAACCACTTGCTTATTTTGAAATATTTGCGTTTTAACCCTTAACTATCCACATTAATCAAATCAACCCTTACTATTTCAAAATAATAAATAAAGGAAATTCCTTTTATTTAAAAATTTGGGTCTTACAACTCCTCTCCTGCATGAAATTTCGTCTCTCGAAATTGGACGACGTACTGGTGTGTTTCAAAGGTGAGGATACCTCGCTTTCATTTCCGCTTCAACTCCCGGTCATTTCCTCATAGCATGATTCCTCCACAAAACTTTAACTTGTGGTATGACGCTTCATAGCGTGGGACATGCTCCTTCCTATCCAAGATCTTGACAGTACCTCCTCATACGTTAAGTCTTCTACTATCTCGTCCGGCTCTAACTCTATAACGTGATTGTGGTCTTTCACATATTTACGTAAGTACGGATATATGAAACACATTATGAACACGAGACATACTTGGAGGTAACGCAAGTCTATAGGCTACATTTCCTACTTTCGGTCAAGAATTTGAAATGGACCAATAAATCGTGGATCGAGCTTTTCTCTTCCCAAATCTTGTAACTCCTTCCATGGAGCAACTTGAATAACACACGATCCCTACACTAAATTCCACGTCCTTTCGATGAAGATCCGCGATAACTCTTTTGTCGATCTTGTGCCGTTTGTATCGCTGTCAAATCATTTGGATCTTTCTGTAGTCATATCGTATTAACTCTAAGTCCCAACAATGTTGCTTTCACCCACCTCATCCCAACATATTGAGAATCGACATTTTCGTCCATATAATGCTTCAAATGGAGCCACACCTATATATTTGCCTCGATAACTTGCTGTTGTTGTAGAGAATTCCACCAATGGTAAATACTTATCCTAACTACCTTTGAAGTCTAGGACACGTAGTCTTAATAGATCTTCAAGAGTTTGAATAGTCCTCTCCGATTGTCCGTCCGCTTGGGGATGGTATGCGCTTAACTAAATCGCAAACTGCGCTCATAGCTTTTTGCAAAGCTAACCCAAAATCTTGAAGTGAATCTTGGGTCACGATCCAAACTATGGATACAGTGCATGCCATGCAACCTCACAATCTCATTCACGCATATACCAAAGCAAGACGCTCAAGGGAATAAGTCTCCAGATCGGCAAGAAATGAGCAGATTTGGTTAATCTATCAACAATAACCCAAATAAAGATTGATGCTTTGAGAAACCGTAGAAGACCCGTAAATCTAAATCCATAGTAATGTGTCTCCACTTCCATTCCGGAATCTCGAGTGGTTGCAACGGACCCTTAGGTACAAGATGCCCGCCTTTTTTACACGCCGGGCAAGTTAAACACATCGAGATAAACTTTGCAATCTCTCTCTTCATATTGTTCCACCAAAATGTATAGTCAAGATCACGATACATCTTAGTACTTCCAGGATGGATTGCAAATGGCGTGTTGTGTGCCTCCATCATAATCTTGTACTTCAAATCGTAGTCGTTAGGAACACAAAGTTCAGAGTGGACTCAAGTATTCCTTCTTCATCAATTCTCGCCCTAATAGCTCCTTCTTGCAGATTTCTTCTTCATACGATTACCCCCAGGTTCGGTGGCTCGAGCAACCTTAACTTTTCTATTAAAGTTGGCTCTACGCGATACTTGACATCATCGCACTCGCTCCTCGCATATGATCTTCTACTCAATGATCCACCACTACGCTCGCTTTTACCGTGATGGTATTGAATAATGTGGTCGTAGTCTTTCATCAGCTCGAGCCAACGTCACGCCGCCGCGATGTTGAGTTCTTTTGAGTGAAGAAATATTTAAGGCTTTTATGGTCCTAATATATCTCCACTTTCTCCCCATATAGATAGTGCCCATATTTTTAACAAGAACGATCACGGCCGCTAACTCTAGATCATGATGTAGGATAATTCCTCTCATACTTTTAAGTTGTCATGAGGCATAGGCTATGACTTTCCCACGTTGCATGAGAACACATCCTAACCCTTTGCTCAAGCATCGCCGAGATAACAAATCCATCCGAACCGATGGTATTGTTAGAACAGTCTTAAAATAAGTCTCCTCTTAAGCTTCGAAACTTTTCTCGATTCTTCGCTTCCAAACGAATTTTGTATCCTTCCGAGTTAGGCCGAAGTTAATGGAGTAGCGATTCGAGAAAACCCTTCCACGAATCTCCGATAATAACCAAATTTGCCCAAAAAGCTACGTATTTGAACAATTTAACTTGGTTTGTTCTAACTTTGTATTGCTTCAATCTTCGCCGGATCAACAGATACTCCATGTTTCGACACCACGTGCCCCAGAATGCTACTTCCTCGCCGTAACTCGATTTCTTCAATTTGGCATATAGTTGGTTTTCACGGAGCCTTTGGAGTACCAAATTTCTCAAATGGTGCTCATGATCTTCACTTTTGGAATATATGAGGATGTCATCAATAAAGACAACAACGAATTGATCCAAATATTCCTTGAATACTTTAGTTCATCATATCCATGAAAGCCAAAGTCAGGAGCATTAGTGTGGCCCCCAAAATTAGGTATACATCACCCATCTTGAGTCGCCACTTACATGGTATGTAAATTTAAATACAACTTATTAACATAACGTGCGTGTACAATCGACATATATAAGCGTGAGTTTAAATACAAATATCGCCTACTAGATATTATACAAACTCAAACAAAAAGTCCTCATTATAGCTTATTATCACACTATTTTACGAATAGTGAGGACTACTAATGCTATCTTCAGACCATCACTTTCGTTTCCCCGACTCGTCCAAATATATTATCATTTCCTAAAGAGCGGTGAAAAGAAAGGTGAGCTCAACTAGCCCAAGAAGAAATATTATGACTAAGATAATGCGTAATAAATTATCAATAGTCTTCAATAATGTTAAACCGATAAAATACAATGAACAACCAGGTTTAATCTGCAGCTGAATATCTGCAATCCATTAAAAGAGTCAAGAGAAAATAAAGTCTACTATCTTTTAGGTTTTAAAGGTTTTTCATCATCATATATTTGAGACTCGACTTTAATAAATATTCCACATCATCGAATCACCCCACGCACTACTACCGAAGGATATTCTTTAGTATCACATACATTACAATTATTCATACTACGGGCAAGAATATTTGTGTATTCATTAATGGTCATGATCATGCCAACAATCATCCATCAATGCACTACTACCATTTGAGGATTTTTATCACATCATTTGTAACATTACGGTCATGATTACACCGAATAGTCTCTCGGTCATAATCATACCAAGTCCATCTATGCACCACTAAAGGCCACGTATGACTTTCAAAAAAATATAAACATGAGGATGATGACAATGATATAAAGAATTCATAAAACAAGTTCAAGAATTATTTTATCCAGAATTATTAACGTCCAAATTGTCAACACGATCTTGCTTTTGTAGAGTAAAATTCAAGAATGATCGAAGAATATTTCCATGAAAAGATCTTGATGAAACGCAAATATCAAGGATATTCTACTAATTTCATGGAGTATAGAAGTCAAAGTTTTAACCAACTGGGTATAATAAAGAATGGAATAACAAAAGAAATCACCATGCATGCGATGAGGCCATCGCATGCATGGGTTATTCCAATGTAATAATAAATAACGGAACTGTGTCGTGAAATTCACAATCATAAGCAGATGTTCCAATGAATAATAAAGATGGAACTGATCCTCCTGTAAAACACACGTATAGGATATTCCAACAGTAATAATAAAGATTTTAACCAGTCCGTCAAACATAAAACACCTGCATGTGATGTTCCAACGGAATAATAGAAGAATGTCACCAAGTATAGGGTAAACCACTTATACAAAGTTATTCCAATGTAATAATAAGCAATGGAATAACAACAGCTTCTCTTCATGAATAAGAAAGAATAACACCCCTTACATTTGGTAGGAGATTGAATCTGCAGTTAGTAAGAACAAAATACTCTTCTCTTCTTCTCTTATTCTCTCTATACTTTCTCTATAGCTTGAATGAATTCGTGAAAAATAATGAAGCCCTAGGCCTCTATTTATAGAAGATTTCTAGCTTAGCACCTGCCGTGTGAAAAGGCAAGTGGCTTGACGACTGGTTTGACGCCTGTAATGTGAAACGACAAGTGGTTCGACGCCTGTAATGTGAAACGACAAGTGGTTCGACGTCTGGTAAAGGTAATTACTATTAACGAAGGTAAATACTATCGATTGGCGGTAAATACTATTCACAAGGGTAATTACTATCGACGAAGGTAAATCTATTCACAAGGATAATTACTATTGATTTAAGGTAAATACCATTCACAAGGGTAATTACTATTGACGAAATATGTAAATACTATTGATGAAGAGACTCTTAGATGATGACATATGCCCCCCCATAAAATAATCAAACTTACCACAAATCATAACACATATTTAATCTTTCAATAATTATTAATCATTTATAACTTGTCGCCCTCAATTATTGATTTAATACTATAACATATTATATGTATGATAATTGTGACAATAATTGAATCAATAATATAAGAGATATGATCGTTAATTATCGTAGCAATAATTGAGCATAAATGAGTGACTTCTCGCGTAGCATCAATAATCAATACTGTGTCTACTATGCAACCACAGCCAGACATCGTACTTTTTACCACCGGTAGTTCAACAGCTTTAATTAAATACCTCCGCCGTTATTTTTATAAAATATTTTTGTCGCTTTCTCAATCCGACATAATAATGTTGTAGGGGTCCACCAATGATTGAGCCATTGTACGAATATTCCTAACAAAAGAATATTCCCAAATTAAACGAATATTTTATAACAACTTGCATACTTTGCAAAATTTATAAATATTACCCACAACTATAAAATTATATCAAATTTATTCCATAATATTCAAAAATAATATTTATAGAAAATTCATCTTTATTTATAAAAGCCGGGTCTTACAACCTCCCTTCTTATGAAATTTCGCCTCGAAATTAGAATGCGATACTGTATGTCGAAGAGGTAAGGATACCTTGATTTCATTTCGATTCTAACTCCCAAGTCATTTCCTCAACATCGTGGTTCCTCCATAAAACTTTGACTTGAGGTATAACCTCGAGCGTAGAATATGTTCTTTCTTATCCAAAATTTGAACAGAACCTCTTCATACGCCAAATCTTCCGCTATTTCGTCCGTTCTAACTCAATAATATGGTTCGGGTCTTTCACATATTTACGTAACATAGATATGTGAAAAACGTTATGAACACGAGACATATTTGGCGAAAGCGAGTCTATAGGCCACGCTTCCTACTCGATCGAGGATTAAAATGGACCGATGAATCGAGGATTAAGTTTTCCTCTCCTTCCAAATCTTGTAACTCCTTTCCATGGAGCAACTCTTAACAACACATGATCTCCTATATCGAATTCCACGTCCTTTCGATGAAGATCGAGATAACTCTTTTCGTCGATTTTGTGAGGTTTTTATACGTTGTCGGATCATTTGAATCTTTTCCGTAGTCATACGCATCAACTCCCGGTCCCAACAACGTTGCTTCACCCACCTCATCCCAAAGATATCGAGGAAGCGACACTTTCTTCCATACAATGCTTGAATGGAGCCATGCCAATACTTGCTTGATAACCTGTTGTTGTAGGAAAACTCCACCAATGGTAAGAACTTGTCCCAACTCCTTGAAATCAAGGACACAGTAGTCTTAATAGATCTTCAAGAGTTTGAATAGTCCTCTCCATCGTCCATCTCGTTCCGAGGATGATATGCCGAGCTAAATCGTAAGTCTGTGCTCTATAGCTTTTTGCAAACTAACCCAAAATCGTGAAGTGAATCTTGGGTCTCGATCGAAACTATGGATACCGCAAGATACCATGCGATCTTACAATCTCGCTTTATGTACATCTGAAGCAAGACGTTCAAGTGTATAAGTTTCTCGTGCTCGGTAAGAAATGAAGCGGACTTGGTCAATCTATCAACAATGACCCAAATCGCATCAATGCCTTGAGAAACCTTAGGAAGACCCGTGAATTGAAATCCATGGTAATGTGCTCCCACTTCCATTCGGAATTTCAAGTGGTTGCAATGGACCTTTTGGTACTTGATGCTCTGCTTTAACTCGTTGACAAGTTAGACACCTTGAGATAAACAAATATATCTCTCTCTTCATATTGCTTCCACCAAAATGTATGACTTAATATCATGATACATTTTGTACTCCTGTGATGGATTGCAAATGGTGTGTTATGCGCCTCCATCATGATATTATACTTTAAATCGTGGTCGTTAGAACACAAAGTCCGGAGTTGACTCAAGTATTCCTTCTTCATCGATTCTTGCTTCCTAAGATAGCACCTTCTTGCACTTTCTTCCTCATACGCATCACCCAGTGTCCAGTAGCTTGAGCGCCTTTTAACTTTATCAATTAAAGTCGGTTCTACTCAGATACTACCGTCATCACACGCGTCCCTCGAGTCTTTAATTCCATCTCCATCCTTTGCAAGTCACACAAAATGGGCCTTTCATACGACATTTATCGCACTTCAGACTTGCATATGATTTCTACTACTCAATGCGTCACCTACCACGTTTGCTTTTCCAGATGGTATTGGATGGTATGATCATAATCTTTCAATAGCTCAAGCCAACGTCGTTGTCGCATGTTGAGTTCCTTTTGAGTGAAGAAATATTTGAGGCTTTTTATGATCCAGTAAAGATTCCACTTTCTCCCATACAAGTAATGCCTCCACATTTTAAGTCTGAAGACAACAAATGCCAACTCTAGATCGTGAGTAGGATAATTCCTCTCATATTCTTTGAGTTGTCATGCGAGGCATAGGCTATAACTTTTCCATGTTGCATAAGAACACATCCCAACCTTTTGCTCGAAGCATCACCAGAGATGACAAATCCCTCCGAGCCAGATGGTATTGCCATGTAACAGTCTTTGAAATAAGTCTCCTCTCGAGTTCTTGAAAACTCTTCTCACATTCTTCGCTCCAACCGAACTTTGTATCTTTTCCGAGTCACCGAAGTCAATGGAATAGCGATTCGAGAAAATCCTTCCACGAATCTCCGATAATAACCAAATTAAACCGAGAAAGCTACGATTTCATCATCGATTTAGGTTGTTCCCAGACTTTGAATAGCTTCAATCTTTCTTTGGGTCAACAGATATTCCATGACTTGATACCACGTGCCCAAGGAATGCTACTTCTTCAAGCGAGAACTCGCATTTCTTCAACTTGGCATAAAGCTTATATTCACGGCTTTTGGAGTGTCACCTCAAGTGTTGCTCATGATCTTCACGGCTTTTGGAATAAATAAGGATGTCATCAATAAAGACGACCACAAAGTGATCTAAATATTCCTCAATACTCGGTTCATCATATCCACGAAGGCGTGCAGAGCATTAGTCAATCCAAAGGACATGACTAGGAATTCATAATGCCCGCATCGAGTTCTGAAAGCCGCTCTTTGGAATGTCGGGATTTTCTAATCTTCAATTGGTGATATCCTAACGAAGATCAATCTTTGAAAAGAATTTGGCTCGCTAACCGGTCAAACAGTCATCAATACGTGGCAATGGATACCTATTTTGATGGTGACGTGATTCAACTCCCGATAATCAATACAAAGTCGCATACTCCCATCTTTCTTCTTCACGAATAGAACAGAGCACCCCAAGGAGAAGTACTAGGACGAATAAAGCCAATGTCTAACAATTCCTGCAATTGGGTCTTTAACTCTCAAGTTCAATAGAGCCATTCGATATGGGGCTTTGGAAATAGGTTTTGTACTGGTTCAAGGTCGATACAAAATTCAATTTCACGCCTGGGGTAGGCTGTGAAGTTCTTCTAGAAATACGCCAGAAATTTATTAACAATAGGAATATCGTTTAAAATCGACGTATTTTTATTTAAATCATGATATGAGCTAAGAAAGCTTGACATCCGCTTTTCAATAAACGAATAGCTTTTATGGCTTGAGATGAATCGTGATTGATTTTAATGGTTTGGTCGTTTGAATTCGTGATAATAGGTTGATTAGGAATATGAAAGCTAACAACCTTACGAAAACAATCAATTTTGCATGATAAGTAGTTAACCAATCAATCCTCTGTAATCACATCAAATGCAAGTATTTTTAATGAAATAAGATCGACAGTAATGTGAGGGTACCGATTTGAACCAAACAAGACTTATAAACAAAGGATGTAATGAAGGTTTCTCCCAACGGAGTTTCCACAGATAAGTCAAAGTCTAATTTCTCCAGAGTCAAATTTAATCGATGAGTCATAGTAGGAGAAATAAAAGAATGGGTAGAACCCAGATCAAATAAAGTATAGACTTCATTAGAGTTTATGATAAGCTTACCTGTGATGACCTCATTCGGATTCCTTGCTTTTGGGAGGTCACAACAAATGCTCTCCTCAGACTACACGGCTTTGAATTTTCTCGGGATGGCCTTTGGTGCCTCCATCCTAGTGAATTTGTCTTCAGAAACGACAAAATCGAGCTAAGTGACCTTCTCTTCCACAATTATAACATGCTTTGGACTGCATGACGCAGCTTTGATCGATGTGTCCTCTCCTCCGCATTTGAAGCATATGATAGGTGGTCTTTCTCCTTCCTTAACAATAAAAATCAGGTCTTGACGCCTTTCCATCATTATCAATCTCCTTTTCTTGAAATGTCCATTCTTATTGTTTTGGCCTCGATTACCACCAAGTGGTTACCATATCCGCCCGCTTGATTCCCTCCACGCTTGTTGTCACCGCCTCATGACTATTCTCGCCGGTATTATAATTTTGCCACCGCTTCTCTTTAGTTATGGTTGACTCATTATCGCGCTCCACTAATCGAGCCCTATTTACAACATCTCAATACAAACACACGCTATTATGAAATAAGATGTTGATGTATCTCCCGCTTCAAACTTCTTAAAAACATTCGCGCCATTCTCTTCTTCATTATCCACCAAGTGGGACGAAACCGTGATAACTCCGCAAATTTTGCCTCGTATCATGCGACACTATCATATTGTTTTGTTCCAACTTGATAAACTCCACCTCCTTCATGTGGCGAATACTTTCGTGAAAGTATTTGTCGTTGAATGTACTGGAACTTCTCCCAAGATATCTTGATAAATTTGGTTGAGTACGCTTTTATCGATTCCCACCAAAGAATCCGCCTCCACAAGAACATAAAGGCGGCAAAGGAACCTTTTGCTTTCTTGAGCATCCCAAGACATCAAATATCTTGTAATCTGCTTTATCCATGCTTCCGCCGTAAGTGGTTTTGGCTCTCCCTTAAACTCCGGTGGTCCCAGCTCCTTAAATTGTTTAATGGTGACCGCCGAGAGTTTTCCGTGTTTCCACCCCACGTTTTGGATGCGAGTCGCTTCTCGTCATTGTTGCATAAATTGCATAAAGCCTCCAACATTTGATCATTTGTCATTTGGTCAAGTTGTTGTTGTTTGCATGAGGATTGTCGCCTTCGATGCACATTATCTTGATTATTGATATGTGGTGAATCAACGATCGCTCAGCTCCCATTGCTATTCTCAACATTCTCGGATGTCATTTTCAGATATCGCCACAAAAAACAAAAGGTTAATCGACATGTAACAAATTATCCTTATCTTTCCGACCAACCAATAAAATAAAGACATAAACTTAGGTAGGTCATACTAACGAAGGTATTCCCCGCCTCTCCCTCCTAGTACTATTATTCTCACATCTTAGCCAGTGGATCATATCCTAAGCTCTCGATACCAACCGTGACGCCCCAAAATTAGGTATACATCACCCATCTTGAGTCGCCACTTACATGGTACGTAATTTAAATACAACTTATTAACATAACTGCAGGTATAATACGACATAAATCAGAGTTTAAATACAAATATCGCTCTACTAGATATTATACAAACTCAAACAAAAAGTCCTCATTACAGCTTATTATCACACTATTTTTACGTAATAAAGTGAGGACTACTAATGCTATCTTCGTGACCATCACTGCTTCCGACTCGTCCCAAATATATTATCATTTCCTCAAGAGAACAAAGGAAAGAAAGGGTGAGCTCAACTAGCCCAAGAAGAAATATTATGACTAAGATAATGCGTAATAAATTATCAATAGTCTTCAATAATGTTAAACCGATAAAATACAATAGACAACCAGTTTTAATCTGCAGCTGAATATGCAATCCATTAAAAGAGTCAAGTAAAAATAAAGTCTACTATCTTTTTAGGTTTTAAAAGGTTTTCATCATCATTATAGCCGAGACTCACTTTTAATAAATATTCCACATCATCGAATTACCCTCGCACTACTGACCAAGGATATTCTTTAGTATCACGACCACAATTATTCATGCACTACTACTGCCAAGAATATTTGTGTATTCATTAATGGTCATGATCATGCCAACAACTCGTCCATCAATGCACTACTACCAATCGAGGATTTTTTATCACATCATTTGTAACATTACTACTATGATTACACCGGTCAGTCTCTCGTCATAATCATACCAAGTCCATCTATGCACTACAAAGCCACGACTGACTTTCAAAAAAATATAAACATGAGGATGATGACAATGATATAAGAATTCAATAAAACAAGTTCAAGAATTATTTTATCCAGAATTATTAACGCCCAAATTGTCAACATGATATCGCTTTGTAGAGTAAAATTCAAGAATGATCGGAAGAATATTTCCATGAAAAGATATCGATGAAACGCAAATATCAAGGATATTCTACTAATTTCATGGAGTATAGAAGTCAAAGTTTTAACTAACCGGGTATAATAAAGAATGGAATAACAAAAGAAATCACCATACATGCGATAGATCGCATGCATGTAAGTTATTCCAACAGTAATAATAAATAACGGAACCAGTGTCGTGAAATTCACACCGGCGTGATGTTCCAACAGAATAATAAAGATGGAACCAGATCCTGTAAAACACACGATAGATATATTCCAATGTAATAATAAAGACGGAACAGTGTCCTGTAAAACACATGCATGTGATGTTCCAATGTAATAATAGAAAGAATGTCACCAAGTATAGGTAAACCACTTATACAAAAGTTATTCCAATGTAATAATAAGCAATGGAATAACAACAGCTTTCTTCATGAATAAGAAAGAATAACACCCCTTACATTTGGTAGAGATTGAATATCGCAAAGAAAGTAAGTAACAAAATACTCTTCTTCTTTCTCTCTTATTCTCTATACTTTCTCTCTATAGCTTGAATGAATTAAGAAAAATAATGAAGCCCTAGGCCTCTATTTATAGAAGATTTCTAGCTTAGCACTTAGAGTGTGAAAAGGCAAGTGGCTTGACGAATCGGTTTGACTCTCGTAATGTGAAACGCAAGTGGTTCGGCGCTTCAGTAATGTGAAAACGCATAAGTGGTTCGACGTCCGGTAAAGGTAATTACTATTAACGAAGGTAAATACTATTGACGAAGGTAAATACTATTCACAAGGGTAATTACTATTGACGAAGGTAAATACTATTCACAAGGATAATTACTATCGACGAAGGTAAATACCATTCACAAGGGTAATTACTATCGACGTAAGGTAAATACTATCGATGAAGAGACTCTTAGATGATGACATATGAGCCCCCATAAAATAATCAAACTTACCACAAATCATAACATATATTTAATCTTTCAATAATTATTAATCATTTATAACTTGTCGCCTCAATTATTGATTTAATACTATAACATATTATACGTATGATACCGTGTAATAATTGAATCAATAATATAAGAGATATGATGCAAAGAATTATCGTGTAAATAATTGAGCATAATGAGTGACTTCTCACGTAAGCATCAATAATCAATACCGCAAGCTACTATGCAACCACGCCAGACATCGTGTACTTTTTACCACCGGGTAGTTCAACAGCTTTTAATTCAGAATACCTCCGCCGTTATTTTTATAAAAATATTTTTATCGCTTTCTCAATCCGATAATAATGTTGTGGGGTCCACGAATGATTGAGCCATTGTATTTAATATTCCCTAACAAAAGAATATTCCCCACCAAACGAATATTTTATAACAACTTGCATACTTTGCAAAATTTATAAATATTACCCACAACTATAACATTATATCAAATTTATTACATAATATTCAAAATAATATTTATAGAAAATTCATCTTTATTTATAAAAGTCGGGTCTTACAATTAGTTAGTCAGACATGACTAAGAATTCATAATGCCCATACCGAAGTTCAAGCGCTTTGGAATATCCTCGCCTCTAATCTTCAAATTGATGATATCCGAATCTAAGATCGATTTTTGAAAAGAATTGTGCCCTTTGTAATGGTCAAACAAGTCATCAATACGAGGTAGAGGATACCTATTCTTGATGGTGACATGGTTCAATTCCCGATAGTCAATACAAAGTCGCATACTCCCGCTTTTCTTCTTTACAAATAAAACAGAGCACCTTCAAGGAGATGTACTAGATCGAATGAAACCGATGTCCAACAATTCCTCGTAGTTGGACCTTTAACTCCTGAAGTTCAATAGGAGCCATTCGATATGGGGTTTTAGAAATGGGCTTTGTACCGTGTTCAAGATCAATAAAGAATTCAACTTCACGCTCGGGGTAGACCGGAAGTTCTTCTTGAAATACGTCAGAAAGTCAATAACAACAGAATATTATTCAAATTTGACGTGTCTTTATTCAAATCCATAACATGGGCTAAGAAAGCTCGACATCCGCTTTTTAATAAACGAATAGCTTTATGATTAGATATGACAAGATCGATTTTAATGGTTTAGTTGTTGAATTGCATACAATGAGTTGGTTAGGAATATGAAAACTAACAACCTTACGAAAACAATCAATTTTGGCATGATGAGTAGTTAACCAATCAATCCCTAAAATCACATCAAAAGCAAGTATCTTTAAAGAGATAAGGTCAATGGTGTAAGGTAATGGTGCCAACTTGAATCAAACAAGATTTATAAACAATGGATGTGATGAAAGTTTCTCCTAACTGAGTTTCCACAGATAGGTCAAAGTCTAATTTCTCCTGAGTCAAGTTTAAACGTTGAGCACATGCAGAGAGATAAATGAATGGGTAACCCCCAGATCAAGTAAGGTATAAAACTTCGCAAGAATTTATAAATAGCTTACCCGTGATCACCTCGTTTGGTTCCTCGCATTATGACCAAATACAACAAACGCCTTCCCTAATCGTTGACTTTGACTTTTCTGAACGATCTTTTTGAGTCACCGTCCCCTCACCGAACTAGGTTTCACTATCGCATAATCTCGGCGATATGTCCTTCCTTTCCACAATTATAGCATACCTTGAATCGTTGGGCGCTTGGACCGATATGTCCTCTTTTCCGCATTTGTAGCAGCATACGATCGGTGGTCGTTTCTCCTCCCTTAGAACTAGTTGTTGCGCAGACCGCTGCCTTCACATGGTCGTTATTAAATCTCCTCTTTTTAAAATCTCCTCCCCACTCGCGCTTCTTCTATTTTCATGGCTATGATTACCACCAGAGTGGTTACCATTTTTGTCCATCTGCTTTTCTCTCATTGGTTATCATTATTCATTGATCGCGCTATCTCCGGTACGATCTTGGTTATGGTCCTCGGTTGACTGTGCATTTCGTTAACTCGCTTCTAATAATTGAGCCCTTTTACAACATCTCAATAAAGAGAAAATTTATGAGAAATGAGATATTGACGATCTGGGGTTCAAACCTCTAAGAAACATCCGCGTCATACGCTCCTCATTCTCCACCAAATGAGGTGCAAACCTCGATAACTCGCAAACTTTGCCTCGTCATCGAGACACCGCCGTCGTTGTTTTGTTCCAATCGATGAACTCCACTTCCTTCATATGACGAACACTTTCGTGAAAGTATTTGTCATTAAATAGCTTCAAACGCCTCCCAAGACACGCCGAAAAGTACCGGATGGGTACGCTTCACGATTCTCACCAAGATGTCTCACTCACCACGAACATAAAGGTGGCGAATGGAACCTTCTGTTCTCCGGCATCCCAAGATATCGAATATCTTGGTAATTTGTTTGACCCATGTTTCCGCCATGATCGGATCCGGCTTTCCTTTAAATTCGTGGTCCCAACTCTTTGAATCGCTTGCCACGTGACAACCCGTGAATTGCTATCATTTCCTCCTCGTATTTTTGAACACGAAGTTTCCTCGTCTCGATTTTGCATAATTGAATCGCAAAAACTTCTAAACATCCCCTCGCTCATCATCTCGCTTCAATGGTGTTGTTCACAGAGGAACATTGCCACGCTACTGTTGCGACGCTTCTCCTCGTTGGTGAGTACAGCATCTCCACTCGCCTCATTTCCATTGTTAATATTCTCAATCGACATTCTCAACATACATCATAAAACAAGGGTTAATTAAGGAAATCAATATATCACATAATATCCCTATATATCGACTTCAACTAACAAATAAGCTTAGTAGGACACACTAGCGAAGGATTTACCTGCCTCTCCCTCCTAGTTCTATTCCCCGATCTCCGCCAGAGATCATATCCCTAAGCTCGATACTAACCGCGACGCCCCCAAAATAGGTATACATCACCTATTCTCGAAAGTTGTCAATACATGGTATGTAAACAACTACAACTTTATTATTACAACAAGAAATCAGCGTGAGTTTGAATACAAATATTATCTTCTGCATAATATCTATACTCAAATAAATCTCATCACATTTATTGATACATTATTTTACAAAATGGTGAGGACTACTAAACAATCCTTTCTAAAACCTTCATTCCATACCCCAGACTGCATCGCTATATTCTCGCCTCCCGAGAAAAAAATGGAACAAAAAGGAAAAGGGTGAGCTCAACTAGCTCAAGAAAGAATATTATGACTATGATAATATACAACAAATTATCGTTAGCCTTCAACAGGAAAAATCTAATAGTAATACAATAGACAACAAATTTTAAATCAATATTCATAGATGAAAATAATAATTCATTAGAAGAGTTAAGTAGAGAATGCAAACTACTATCTTCTATGTATGAATTTAAAAGTTCATCGCTCATCTTTTATCCTCGTAACATCAATCAATATACATCCGAATCAAATATTCATCTTTGCACTGTGCCAAAGATATTCATCGATTGGTCATGTTCATTTAAACACTGCTCATCTTTGCACTACGGGCCAAAGATATTCTTCAGAAATCATTCATCTTTGCACTACAGCCAAAGATATTCTTAAGAAATCATTCATCTTTGCACTCACAGCCAAAAAATATTCCATAATATCATCATTTAAGACCGAGGATGATGAAAATATTTTTTTTTTTAAAAAACGAATCCAAAGAAACAAAATGACAAGGATTAAGGATTAAGGATTCGTACTTGGTTTTATCCACGCCCAAAAATACCTCAAAATAATCATAGTGGTGTAAAATTCAAGAATGATCAAAACATGGATACAATCGAGTTAGTATCCGTAATAGATGTTTTGGACGAAAAAGAAGAAATTTTATTTTTCTATTGAATAAGATCAGATATATGTGAATAGTGTCAGATATCGTGAATAAGTCGTAGAATACGTGAATAAGAACTCACACCAAAAGATAGAAATTCCACAAAAACATCTTCACGCTTCATGAATAGTACTCATGAATAAGAACTCGTGAATAAGAACTCATGAATAATAACTCGTGAATAAGAATCTTCGTGAATAGTAACTCGTGAATAAGAACTCATGAATAAGAACTCATGAATAGTAACCCGACATGAAAAAGTTCTAAATTTGATAAAAACTTCGGATCAACATTTTAGCATAATGATATTGAAGAAATAATATCATTTGAGAAGAAAATAACATCCCTTACCTCGAAAGATCAAGACTTCTAAATTTGAAACACCTGATATAAAGCTATGACTTGACTTGCACCAGATAGTAATACTCAAAGTATACTCAAAATACTCACAAGAATACGCCGATAATATAGAGAGAAAACTTCAGCTTCGTGTGATTTTCAATTCTAACCCAAGACCCTATTTATAGGAAAATCGCTAGAACACCAAAGCAGTAAAAATTTAATAAAATAATAATATAATTAAACAAATTCAAGCCCACCTTAGACCAACTGAATTCAGCACATTTATATCACATGTGGGATTGCAAAAACGTTTTTCTTAAATAAAACAATTAAAACTTCCAAAATTAATTATTTCCAACTTGAGCTTCAAAATTCATAATTAATAGCCCTTTCATCGAAAAATTCGAATCTCACGAAGTTTTTATAGGAAATTCAATTCTCTACAACTTTTCGTAAGAAAGTTTTCCAAATTCCAAATGTAAATCGAATCAAATCCACAAACGGTCAATTTTACGTGCTATAATCAAATTTCAAATAATAATTGGGGTCCACCGACATGTTTAACATGTTTTAAACATTTATTGCAACAAAATACTCTTCCTCCTCACATACTACTCATATATCCCACATTCGTTGTAAAATATCACCATTAATATATTATTAAAATAATATATTTAAATGAATTATTTTATCGTAAAAGATAAAATATTAATTTTCAACAATTGTCATTTTAAAATTTTTCTCCATCTATATCCACATAAAATCAATATTTTCCTCATCATATAAATAAATAATTTAATTATTCACAAATAATATTACGTAATCACAATATCGACAACCGTGCGGTAGCCTCAGAAAGAGGGGCTTTCCAATAAGAATTTCTTCTTCTCACGCCGCAATTAGGTGACCAAACCTCTCCTTAAGATGTAACTTTCTAGACATTGCCAATAATGTTATCTAATAATATTATTCAGATAATATGAATTATTGCTTCGATAATGAAAAATACCGTAAATGACAATTATCAAACAACAAAGAATATAAAATATCAACGCAGCAATTATTAACTCAATAAAATATCGAACAAGAATTACCGTAACCATTATTGAGTAGTGCCTTCTTCACGTAAGAATCAATAATTGGTGCAATACCGGTGCTATCGCTCAACAACGCCAGACATTTTTTTTTAACCACCCGAGTATTCCAACAAGATAATCTGTAATAACCACGCCAGATTATTTATAAACAACTTATATTTGTCGCTTTTCTTCATCCAATCGCTTCACATGGGCTCACACATGGTCGCGCTTGTGTCGCATTTAATATTCCCCACAAAGCATTTAATATTCCACGACCAAACGAATATTCCCCGACTATAATGAATATTTTATAACCACTTGCTTATTTTGAAATATTTACATGTATTTAACCCTTAACTATCCACATTAATCAAATCAACCCTTACTATTTCAAAATAATAAATAAAGGAAATTCCTTTTATTTAAAAATTTCGGTCTTACAAGAACTAGTATGCCAAGAATTTCAAAGTTGGTGTCTTGGTTACTTATCACCCCGTATCTGTTGAAATAAAGCAAAACAGAATCATCTCCATTGTCCGAAAACAAAATATGTATTGCATAGTAACAAAATCAATGTTAATCAGTAACCAAACTATATAATGTCAGTAACCAGAAAATGAAATACATTTGTACTATCATTCTACAATTGAAACAACCAGTTTAATGTTTTTTGTTAGCAATTAAATTATAACAGTTGTATGAAGGTAACCAATGTAGCCAATTAATTTCCATCATAATAAAACAAACCAATATAAATTAATCAAATATTGCACATTAATAATATCAACATTATACAGTAACAAAATTCAATGTAGACAGTAACCTACACATGTTTATTTAGTAACCATAGGATAAAAAATATTTTCAATTTACTTGTTATATTAAAAAACAACCAGTATAATGGGTTTGTGGGCATTTAAATGCTAATTGTTGTAAGAATGTAAGCAATGTGGTTAACAAGTGACTATTAATATAAAAATATAATTATAAGCATAATTAGATTAATTCAGTAACCAGATCAGAATTAATAAGTATCCATTTTTATTTGTATATAATATCTAAATAAGTATTATTCAAAGAACTGATATAATGTTAATCAAGAACTTGACTCAAAGATTAGTTAGTAAACATATACATATAAAAATGTTCATACATAGGAAACTATATACATATAATTATTAGACGTATACGGTATATTGTTACATAGTAAACTATGAAGCATTAGATAAGAACTAATAAATCAAGATATAGTATGATGTTACAAAAGTAACCAACATATCATTAGACAAGAGCAAACATATTGTCATATAGTAACCAAGAAAACATTAGGCAATATAATGTTACAAAGTAACCAAAACATCATTTTGCCGTAACTAACATATTGTCATACACTAACCAAGCTAGTATTTGATAGTATCCAAGACAACATTGAACAATATATTGTTATACAGTAACCAAAACAACAGTAGGAAGTCACCAAAAGTTGCAGTTGACAGTAATGTTTTTTGTAGTAACCATTTTAAGTGTGACTCAGTAACCATATGAATACCGTAGTAACCACAGGTAACTATATGCATACGAACTTGAAACACACATACCTCAGTGTTCAGAATTGTATCGATATTGCTGTGATTGTTTTTGGTTACTGCTCTTGAAGTAGATGATGATTTTGTATACTATTTCGTCTTCTCCGATCTTAGATGTTTGTCGCGATCTCAGAGGTGAGTGGAAAGGCAATCGTCGACCGAAGATTTGGCAATCGTCGACCGAAGATCTTAGATCTTAGATGTTTGTCGCGATCAGAGTTGTTGTGATTGTTTATGGTTACTGAACTTGAAGTAGATGTTGATTTTGTATACTATTTCGTCTTCTCCGATCGTATATTTTTGTCGCGATCTCAGAGGTGAGTATAAAGGCAATCGTCGACAGAAGATTTGGCCTTTTCCGATATCAAAGTTGCATGTTGTTCGGTTGCTTGATTTTAGGAGCGGTTATTGTTAGATAGGACATATTTGGTAACTGACGTGTGCGTGATGTTACCAACTTTATTATTATGTTGTTTTATTTTTTGTAATTATGTTTTGTGTGTTTTATTTTTGTAATTATGTTATAATTGTTGTATATTAATGTTAAGGACCCTAAAATTAATTGTGTACCCATAACATAAATTCTATGAAAACTTTTCAGCCCATGTAAATTCGGAATAGCCCCTAAAAGCCAGTCGCGAAAGGAGATGCGAACAATGATGTGGAATTGGGTGCTCAAACAAGCCCAGGATTGGTTCGCTCCAAAATATGAAAGGCAGTTGGGCCATCACATCACTGATTACATATTTACATTATTATTAGGGTCCTTTACACTAATATACAACAATTAAAAAGTAATTACAAAAATAAAACATACAAAACATAATTACAGAAATAAAACATACACAATATACGTGCTAAAATCACGTGTCATTAACTCCTACACGTCAGTTACCGAATTTCATCTTTTCAATTAACTGCCCCAAAATCATGCAACTTTGAAATCGAAACACATATCAACGACGGAGAAGACGCAGAAATCTGTCGTGCCTATCAAATCGGAGAAGACGAATCACTTTGTCACGACGCAACTCCGAAATCGAAAATATAATACAACATCAACAACTTCTTCCCGTTCAGTAACCGTAATCTTCTGGCGCGACACAACACTGAGATCGGAGAAGACGGAACTTTTCGTCGTGACGGCACACTGAGATCACAAAATAGCATACAAAATCAACAGCAACTTCAAGTTCAGTAACCAAAAACAATCGAACTACCGTGATTGTTGAAGTTCAGTAACAAAATCGCAAAGAATTTCGATAAAAATCAATAATCGAGGTAAGTGATTCATATGCATATAGTTACCTCTGCTTTTCTACAATTCCTATATTGATAACCTTTCTTAAGTTTTTCACGCTTAAAAATGGTTACAACAAATCATAAGTAAGATTATATGGTTCTTGACTAATGCCGACTTGATTCATCGTAAAAATTATATTACCGACTTGGTTCTCGTGTAAAATTATCTAGTGACTAATGTCGACTTAATTAGTTCTTGTTTAATCTTTGAATTGGTTCTTGACTAATGCAAACTTAATTACTGCAGAGATTAATTGGTTACTGTAATATTGGTTGCTGAAACATATTACTGTATAATGTTGTCAAATTTGGAGTGTCAAATTTTGGCATTTTCGGAGCCTAATTTAATTTAATGTATAATGGTTTTTTGGTCAAATTCCATCATTTAGGCCTTCAAAACTTCATGTAAAAATTTGGTTTATTTTTTGGTTACTAAGATTATGTAGTTTGGTTACTGTCTAATATTGATTTGGTTACTTTATAATGTTTATTCAAATGTCGAATTAATGGAGACCGATAACCAATAAAATAAATTAAATTGTTTACGAATATATAATTGTTTAATGTTAGTAACCATTAACCACATGGTTGGTAACATTTTTGATGGTGTACAGTAACCAAAATTGATGTTGATTAACAAAGTCGATTATCTTGTTGTTTTGATAACAAAGTCGTCAAGATATTGATCGTGTAACATTATAGTGTCTAATGTTGTCTTAGTTACTGTGACGCCCCCAAAATAGGTCCATTCCATCCAACCCATTCTCGAGTCGCCAAATACATGGTACGTAAATAACTACAACTTTATTATTACAACATATAAACCGTGAGTTTAAATACGAGATATTGCCATCTAGACATTATCCACACGCAAATAAATCCCCATCATAATTATTGATACATTATTTTACAAAAATGGTGAGGACTACTAAACAACTCTCTCTAGAACCTTCATTCCATACCCCGACTAAGTACTCGCTTACATTCTCGCCTCCCGAGAAGAAAAATGGAACAACAAGGAAAAGGGTGAGCTCAACTAGCTTTAAAAGAATATTATGACTAAGATAATATACAACAAATTATCGTTAGTCTCCAATAGGGAAAAATCTAATAGAATACAATAGACAACCAGTTTTAAATCAACAATTGCAGCGGAAACAACAATTCATTAGAAGAGTTAAGTAGAGAATGCAAACTACTATCTTCTATATATGAATTTAAAAGTTCATCGTCGATATTTTATCCTCAGTAACATCAATCAATATATATCTCGAATCAAATATTCATCTTTGCACTACTACAGCCAAAGATATTCATCACTTAGTCATGTTCATCTAAACACTGCTCATCTTTGCACTACGGGCCAAAGATATTAATCACTCATCATGTTCATCTCAACACTGCTCATCTTTTGACTACGGCCAAAGATATTCATCAAGAAATCATTCATCTTTGCACTACAGCCAAAGATATTCCATAATATCATCATTTGAAGATGATGAAAATTATTTTTAAAAGAAACGAATCCAAAGGAAACAAAATGACAAGGATTAAGGATTAAGGATTAAGTACTTTGTTTTTATCCATGTTCAAAAATACCTCAAAAATAATCATAGTGGTGTAAAATTCAAGAATGATCAAAAACATGGATACAATCAAAGCTAGTATCCGAATAGATATTTTGGACAAAAAAGAAGAAATTTCATTTTTGGTGAATAGTGTCAGATATCGTGAATAGTGGTCAGATATCGTGAATAAGAACTCAACACCAAAAGATAGAAATTTTATAAAAAACATCTTCACGCTTCTATTAATAAATAGACTTTAATGAATAGTAACTGAAGTGAATAAGAACCCATGAATAAGAACCCATGAATAAGAACTCCCGACATGAAAAAGTTCCAAATTTGATAAAAAGTTCCAACCAATATTTCAAAGATAATGATATTGAAGAAATAATATCATTTGAGAAGAAAATAACATCCTTTACCTCGAAAGACAAGATTTAGTTGAAACACCTGGATATAGGCTATGACTTGAACTTGCACCGTATAGCAATACTCAAAGTATACTCAAAATACTCACAAGAATACGCTCGATATATAGAGAGAAAACTTGAGTTTACGTGTGATTTTCAATTCTAACCTAAAGCACCTATTTATAGAAATTCTTTAGAACACCAAAGCGAAAATTTAATATAATAATAATATATTATATATATATATTCCTCGCCAACCAAGACTCCTAAAATCAGCATGTTTACAACACATGGGGGCCAACCAAAACAATAAAAACGTTTTTGTTGATATAAATAATTAAAACTTTCAAAAATCAATTATTTCGGAGCTTCAGAACTTCAATAATTCATAATAAATAGCTATTTTATCAAAAAAATTTGAATCTCGCGAGTTTTTATAGGAAATCCAATTCTCTACAACTTTACAGAAGAAAGTTTTTCCAAATTCCAAACAGAAATTGACCGAAATCCACAAATGGGCGATTTTACAGGTTATAATCAAATTTTGGTCAATAATTGTGTCCACCAACACACAAAATATGTGTTAAACATTTATTGCCACAAAAATACTCTTCCTCCTCATATACTCATATATCCCACATTCATTATAAAAATATCACCGTTAATATATTATTAAAATAATATATTTAAATGAATTATTTTATCAGATAAAGATAAAATATTAATTTTCAACAATTGTCACATTAAAAAATTTCTCCATCTATATCCACATAAAATCAATATTTTCCTCATCATATAAATCAATAATTAATTATTCACAAATAATATTACAGAATCACAAAGATCTTGTGACGGTGCTGCTCCCAGAAAGAGGGCTTTCGATAAGAATTTCTCCTTCTTGGCCAAGCAATTGATTAAGTGACCAAACCTCTCCTTAGACAGAACTTTCTAGACATTGCCAATAATGTTATCTAATAATATTATTCGATAATATGAATTATTGTTTCGATAATAAAAAATACTTTGTGTAATGACAATTATTGAAACAACAACAATATAAAATATCAACGCAAAGAATTATTAAATCAATAAAATAATTTGAATAAAGAATTACTTTGTAATAATTATTGAGTAGTGCCTTCTTACGTAAGAATCAATAATTGGTGCAATACCGGTGTCTTCTGCTTCAACAACGCCAGATTAGTGTGTTTTTAACCAAATTCCGGTATTCCAACAATATTAATGGTAACAACTACGCCTGTTATTTATAAACAACTTATATTTGTCGCTTTCTTCATCCAATCGCTTTCCGTTATGGGGCCCACAAAAGATCATAGCGCGGCCGTTGCATTTAATATTCTCCGACAAAGATTTAATATTCCACGACACCAAACGAATATTCCCCGATAATAATGAATATTTTATAACCACTTGCTTATTCGAAATATTTGCGTATTTAACCCATGTATCCACATTAATCAAATCGACCCTTACTATTTCAAAATAATAAATAGAGGAAAATAAATTTCATTTATTAATAATTTGGGGTCTTACAGTTACTGACTAATGTTGTCTTGGTTACTGTATAATATTACTAATTAATGCTGACTTGGTTACTGCATAATATTACTAATTAATGCTGACTTGGTTACTGACTAATGCTGATTTGGTTACTAAGTAATATTATATTAGTTACTGACTAATGCTGACTTGTTTACTGTGTAACACTATAATGGTTATTGATTAATTCTGAATTGGTTATTGTATAAAATTATAATGCTGACTTGGTTACTGTGTAAAAATATTATTTAGTGACTCATGTTGACTTGGTTACTGTCTAATGCAAACTTAATTACTGCAGTGATTAATTGGTTACTGTATTATTGGTTGCTGAAGCATATTAATGTACACTTCTACTTGTGTTTTTTATATTAATGGTTACTTGTTAGCCAAATTGGTTACATTCTTACAAAAGTATGCCTTTAGTTGGTAACAAATAAATTATACTGATTGTTTTTTACTGTAAAATGCAATAAAAAATGTGTTTATGTTCCGGTTACTAAATAGACATATGTTGGTTACTGTCTAATCTAAATTTGGTTAATGTCTAATGTTGTTATGATTACTGTATAATATTAGTGTGTTTTATACTGGTTTGTTTTATATTGATGATTACTTATTGACTACATTGCTTAACTTCGTACAACTGTTAGTCTTTAGGTGGTAACAAACTGATGCAGTTGAAGAGTAGGCGTGTCAATTTATGTAAAGATTTGATCCAGTGAGAATTTGGTAATTTTTGTCAAGTTTGGAGTGTCGGATTTTGACATTTTCGGAGCCTAATTTCATTAGAAACGGGTCAACGATCAAAAGTCACAAGCTTTGCTGCTGAACTGCAGGGTTTTTTGATCAAATTCCATCATTTAGGCCTTCAAAATTGCATGTAAAATGTGGTTTATATTACGTTACTAAGATTATGTAATTTAGTTATCGTCTAATATTGATTTGGTTACTTTACAATGTTTATTCAGTTGTTAGACAATGGAGACTGACAGTAACCAATACAACAAATTTAATTGTTTACAGTAATATATAATTGTTTACTGTTTGTAACCATTAACCACATGGTTGGTAACATTTTTGATGGTGTACATTAAACAAAATTGATGTTGATTAATATTTTAATTTTTGATTCCATCATGAGTTATCAATATAAAGTAAACATATACAAGCTTTATAACAGTCTTGATACAAGCTTATAATAGTTTTGATACAAGCTTATAATTATCTGGTTACTAACAAGCTTGTAACTATCTATGATAATTATCTGGCTACTAACAAGCTTGTAACAATTGATGTTTGTCCTGATACAAGCTTGTAACTATCTGGTTACTAATAACAATAACCATAATGTAACATAATAAAACAGTAACCATATAATTATATGATAGTAACCAGAACAGGTTTTAATGGTAACCAAAACAAAAACATCATGTAATGAAACCTAGTTTAGGCAATCTATGTATACTAAACAATTACATATTAACCAGAAAAAAAAAATAAAAGTATCCAAAATCCCACGTTGAGGACACAATAATAGTAGCCAAACCATAAGGTAACAGTAACCAAAACATAATAAAGAAGTAACCAAATAGTTATATGAAAGTAACTGTAATACATGTAAGATGTGTTTGTGAAAATGAAAGTAGAAATAGAATAGCATAAACCTTGTAGAATATATTTGAAGGAATTTACAAAAATAATACATCAATGTATACTAAGCAAATACATTATTTATTATGACTTGGGTTTATTATTTACAAAAATAATACATCCACAAACTAATGATGCCTTAAACTTCTTCAACTATCTTGGGTTCAATTTCTTGGTAATAATGCCGGGGACTTCCATTTCACACCAATGTATAACTTTTCCAATGAATTTTCTATTGCATTCCTCATAGTAAAGATTCCATAACTGCAAATAAAAAAAATTAGATTTACAGTCATTAGTAACCAAAACAATATTTATATCATAAACAGTTTACCAAATAAATACATTATAACCAAAACAACATATAAAAGTAACCAAAATCTCAATTGAGGCAAAAAGAATGGTATCCAAATCATAAGCTAACAGTAACAAAAAATATACTAATGAAGTAACCAAACAGTTATATGTTAGTAACCAAAACATATATTAATGTTAACAAAATACATAAACAACATATAGACCAAACAAAGTTTAGTCAACCCATATATTAAGCAAATATATGGTAACCAGAACAACAAAAAACAGTAAGCAAAATCCCAACTCAAGGAAACAAAAATGGAATTCAAATCAGAAACTAACAGTAACCAAAAGCATATTAAAGAAGTAACCAAATATTTATATGATAGTAACCAAAACATGTTTTAATGGTAACCAATACATAAACAACATGTACACCAAAACCAGTTTAGTCAACCATGTATACTAAGCAAATACATGGTAACCATAACAACATAAAAAAGTAACCAAAATACCAAATCAAGGTAACAA
This sequence comes from Panax quinquefolius, assembly GCA_020205615.1. Lineage (NCBI taxonomy): Eukaryota > Viridiplantae > Streptophyta > Magnoliopsida > Apiales > Araliaceae > Panax > Panax quinquefolius. The sequence continues at coordinate 62,941 of JAINUW010000618.1, read as the reverse complement.
ACATGGTATCCGAATCTCAAGCTAACAGTAACCAAAACATAATGCAGAAGTGTGACAACCCCAAAATAGGTCCATTCCATCCAACCCATTCTGAGTCGCCAAATACATGGTATATGTAAAAACAACTACAACTTTATTACAACAATTGTCGTGTAAAATACAACAACACATATGTTGTGAGTTTTGATACTAAAATATACCAACCGCGACTCGGACACCAACTTGATAAAGACGTCACCATGACACCTTACATAAAGGTACAATCAAAACTGCTTTAGAAATTAAAACCTTTGGAAAGTGCTCAAGAAACCTTTCGTACATGGGAGACCATGCTTCTAGGTTATGATAGATATCATATGACCACAAAATTATCCTTGGTTGATTAATAGACCCCAAAGAAAAACGAGAAGATTACTATCATATTCTTTCCAATGGTGAGTCTTCTCTGACATATCATTATCTCCACTTGTCTCTAATTGGGTATTATACTCCAAACAAACACCAAGATTATATAGGTAGTGCTTGTAAATATACTCAAAGAAGTGGATGAGTACAACCCATCTTTTATGATGACACGAGGTTGTATGTCATTATACATCTTGTATGATAGTGGCAAAAACCTTCCAAGTTAAATTCACCTCACCCTCAACATCTATAGACCACCGTTCTATTTCCCTGTTATTCCCCGCTTGTCCCAGCTACACTTTTATTACTTGAAAGGAATTGTGAAACAAAAGGGTGAGCACAACTAGCTCAGTAAAGAATATCATGACTAAAGATAAATAAATTATCAATAGCCTTCAACAAAGAATAAATCGAGATTTAGAACATATGGTAGATGATAAAACTTTTCAACCATAGTCAGCAAATGTGAACGAAGCAATCCATTAAGAGTCAAATAAACTATAAAATCTATTATCTTCTCCATGTTAAAAGTCCATCAACAATGTTTTATCCTCGTAACATTAATCAACAATTTCTCATCCCACAATCACGTATAACTCATAATCGTAATTATAGTTCTAAATTTCTTTCCTCATCCAGACAAAGTTAATTTTCATCACACCAAATATCAAAGATCATGGTTATACCAAATCACAATTCATGTTCATAATCCTACTAATAAATTCATCTTTTCACTACGGGCCAAAGATACTCATCAATAAGTCATCTTTGCACTACAGTGCCAAAGATATTCAATAACAGTCATCATCTTTGCACTTCGGGCCAAAGATATTCATTAACGATTCATCTTTTTGCACTACAAAACAAAGATATTCATCAACAAGTCATCTTTTGCACTACATGTCAAAGATATTCAACAACAAAATCATCTTTGCATTATGAGCCAAAGATATTCATCGAAATCATTCATCTTTTGCACTACAGAAGCCAAAGATATTCGATTATATCATCATTTAGGACCGAGGATGATGCAAAAATATTTTAAAGAAAATGAATCCAAGAAAACAAAAGAACAAATATTAAGGATTCGTACTTTAAACAACCCAAGTTCAAAATACTTCATAAATAATCGTAGTGGAGTAAAATTCAAGAATGAAGACCAAAACATAGATCCAATCAAAGATAGGAATCATAATGAGACAATCTTGGACAAAGAGAAGAAAACTTAATTTTTCCGTGAATAATGTCGATTTGTAAATAGTCTTGATATATCGTGAATAAAGTCAAGATATCGTGAATAGTAACTCCAACACCAAAAGATAGAAGTTTCACAAAAAATATCATCATGCTTCATGAATAGTACTCGTGAATAGTAATTCATGAATAGTAACTCATGAATAGTAACCCGTGAATAGTAACTCGTGAATAGTAACTCATGAATAGTAACCCCGACATGAAAAAGTTCTAAATTTGATAAAAAATTCAAACCAATACTTCAGCATAATGATATTGAAGAAATAATATCATTTATGAAGAAAATAATCTCCCTTACAATCCCTTAAAATCATTTACCATCCCTTACCTCAAAAGAGCAGTATTTCTGACTAGAATAACGCTGAACGAACTTGCACCGTATAGCAACACTCAAGATATCAAAATACTCACAAGAATACACTCGATAATATAGAGAGAGAAATAGAGAGAAAACTTCAATTTTTGGTGTGATTTTTTATTCTAACCTAAGCACCCTATTTATAGGAAAATGCTTAGAACACCAAAGCAGAAAATTTAATAAATTAATAATATATATATTAAATTTTCACACCAACCTTTGAATAATCCAATTCAGCATGTTTGACAACCCACCAACAATACAAAAAACGTTTTTTATATTTAAAATATTTTAAACTCCAAAAAATCAATTATTTTAGAACTTCGGAACTTAAATAATTCATAATAAATAGCCCTTTATCAGAAAATTCGAATCTCGCGAAATTTTATAGGAAATTCAATTCTCTACAACTTAACAGAATAAAGTTTTTTCAAATTCCAAACAAAAATTGACCGAAATCCACATACGGACAATTTTACAGGCTATAATCAAATTTCAGTCAAGAAATGGAGTCTACCGACACACAAAACATGTGTTAATCATTTAATGCAAAAAAACACTCTTCCTCCTCATATAATCATATATCCCACATTCATTATAAAAATATCACCATTATTATATTATCATAATATAATAAAATATTATTTTATTAGAAAAGATAAAATATCGATTTTCAACAATTGTCACTTTAAAATTTTTCTCCATCTATATCCACATAAAATGAATATTTTCCTCATCATATAAATCAATAATTAATTATTCATAAATAATATTACGTAATCACAATAATGATAATCAGCAGTTCCTCAAGAAAGAGGAGGCTTTCCAATAAGAATTTCTCACTTCTTGGCCGCAATGATTAGGTGACCAAACCTCTCCTTGAGCGTAACTTTCTAGACATTGCCAATAATATTATCTAATAATATTATTCGATAATATGAATTATTGCCCGATAATAGAAAATCTTGTAGTAGTGACAATTATTGAAACAACAATAAATATAAAATATCAACGTAGCAATTATTGAATCAAAAAAATAAAATATTGAATAATAATTACTATAATAATTATTGAGTAGTGTCTTCACGTAAGAATCAATAATTCAAAAATATCGCAATACCTGTGTGCTTCTTGTAACAACAACGCCAGATATCGTATTTTAACCACCGGGTATTCCAACAAAGTTAATTCAGAATAACTACACCGCTATTTATAAAAACTCCCTTTTATCGTTTTCTTCATCGTCGACAGTTATTCTCATTATGGGACCCACAAATAATCAACTTATTTGTTATGCGAATATTCTCCTAAAAAAGAATATTCCACGACCAAACGAATATTCTCCGACAACAATGAGTATTTTATAACCACTTGTTTATTTTAAAAAAATTTCATATATCACCCTTAACTTTAAATTTTTATCAATTTAACCATTTACCTAATAGTAATTATAAGAAAAAATTGAATACTTTTATTTCATAAAATTCGGGGTCTTACAAGAAGTAACCAAACAGTTATATGATAATAACAAAACAATATTAATTATAACAACGCCACATTTCCATAAAAAATATTTATAATATGTGCTCTAATGAACTAATTCCAACATAAATAACAATAATTTTTACATATAACAACCAAAAGATTAATAATAAACTACAAAAACTCTAACTATACCTTGGTTCGAGATTCAATTTTTCTCCCAAAAATAAAAAAGAAAAAGCATAAACTTTATAAAGTAGCACAATTATTCAAATCTGAGTGGCGAAATCTTCGAGAATGCCATCTTTGCTGATGTCGTGCTCAAGGCAAAGTTGCTTCCAAAACTCCATTTCGATCTGGTTCCCGCATTGTCCCACTTGCAGTGTTATAATTTCTTTCGGCATTTTCCTCTCCTTGTTTTACTTTTGGCGAGGACAGTGTTTTAAAAAGATAGATCCGAAAAATAATTAGAGAAAAAGAAGGGTTAACAACAGATATTCACGCGTTTCCCTAAATTAAGGAATTCTAGTTGTACTAATATTATAAATAAATATGAAAAAATGTATTATTTTTGTAATTATTTTATGAATGTATGATTTTTGTAATTACTTTTAAAAATGTACTATAATATGTAATTGTTCATTATTATTATTCTCTGAATACATAATAAGGTTTGACCGGGTTATTAACTTATATGTTTGTTTGCAAAGATTATATTTGGGATAAAGTTATTAATTTCAAGGCTATGTTTGTTTGCAAAGATTACTCTTGGGATAAAATTATTAATTCCAAGTGTGTTGTTTGTTTTTCAAGACTATTAAGTTATTTTACAATCCCGATACTAATAGTCTCAAGTCTAAATTTAAAAACAAACAAGACACATGGGATTAATAGTCCCATCCTAAATACTCCCTCCGTCCCAAATTAATTGCTCAGTTTTGACTTTTTAAAGTCAAATTGATCATTTTTAAAACTAATCTTTTTACTATTTTTGCTAAAATATAGGTGAAGAGATTATAACCAAAAGAAAGTATATACAATTTATTACTAATCCCAATTTTTATAATTTTAAAAATATATTTATATATGCTTAATTATTAATTATAACAATAGTCAATTTAACTTAAAAAAATCAAAACTGAGTAATTAATTTGGGACGGAAGGAGTATAATTTTTACAAACAAACATATACCGTTATGCAATATTAAAATAATAAAAAATTAAATTCTTGTTACTTCAAATATTCGAATCCCCCTCTTCCTTCACCTAGTGATTTCTTCAAAAATGCTAAATGTGTCTAAACTATTTATATATTCAGATTAACAATAACATCTTGTCCAAAAAAATGTACATTATGTTGTTTCTAATATAATTAGATAGTTGCATACTAGCATCCCAACTACGAAGTTGGATAATACTCGTTCAGTAATTTACAAAAAAATATAATAAAAATATAATTTTGGTGACAAAAGAATGATTATAAAAGATAGATACAAAATGAGGTGATTGAGCTAGTTAGTTATTATCATTAGGTCCACTAATGTATTGCGGATCGATAATTAAGAGTTACCATATATTATGAAACTTTTCATTTAAATTATAATTTGGGCATACATGACATAGGTAAAAATTATATCTTATGTATATTATTTCCTAACAAGTAATTACACTTTATCATATTATTTTGTAAACATTAAATTCTGTCACTTATTTTATAGAGTCTATAAAAGTCATTTTAAAAAAGTCTTTAAAAGTCATTAAAATTCACAAATTCTACAAAAGTCTATCACTTGAAAAAAGTCTTTAAAAATCTTAATTGAATACACCCTACTAATTTTATAAAATTCTTTTGTCGCCATACCAATGCTAAAAAAAATCTAATTTACAAAAATCTGCAAACATTAAAAGAACAATTACTCTTGTTGGGTCATGATATTTTAACTCTTTGGGCCGGGTGTACTGGGCTTACTCTTTTAAGTATTCTATTTGGGCCTTTATTGGTGAACTGTGGAAGTCTTTAAGCCCAGTTATCTTATTATTTTCTTTTTAAACTTATAAGACCGGGTCGGGTCAGTGGATCAATCCTTTGGACATTTTAATATCTACATCTTTGACTTATAATGATGAAAAAGCATGACGGTTGACTAAAGAACCCGCCATGATTAATGTGGATGGGATCATAACCTATTTGGCCAGAGTAATAAAATGACCAAAGGCAGTGGATAAACTACATGCAGTCGGCAGGACCCATCAGATAAAGGGGGGTGTGTCAGGTAGTAGTGGGTGGCACAGTAATTCAGGCAAAGAGAGTATAACTTAGCAAGGAAGTCTTCACCAAGAGGTACGTTCTCATACACTTCTTCATTCAGAATCACATACACACAGAGAATTATTATTATTATATCTTTATCTCAATACACTAGCGCGATATAGCCTCCGCTTTTCGATAAACCTTGTGAACTCATATATCGACTCTCACGCTTGAAGCTATCCCCAACGGAACCGCCGCCAAGCTTGTGGTGTTTATTGTGTTTACGCTGCGGTGATCGTGGACGCTTTACGTGATTGGGACGTGACAAAAGATCTTAAGCGTTAACATCAAGCGCTAGAAGGAGGGTATTTTCAATCACAATTGTTTAAATTTGCTTTCTAAGATGATGAGGAGTAGAGATGGTACACGTAAGGAAGGCGAAGCGATGGTCGTTAGTTCATCATCGCCTCAGATTTTCAATTAAGGACCGCCTGGTCCTTCTAAAAGTGCTCATGAAAGCACGGCTTCTAAGCATTAACTCAGAGAACTTCGTTCAAGATCCATGCTGGAGCCGACGGAAGTTGATTTTCAACGCCGATAAGGGGACGTGATCCCCGATCAGAACGGGTAGAAGGTTCGTGGACCGTGACTCATCGCAGTAAGTGGTCAAGAAAATAGAGTCGCCAAGTCAAGCGAGGATGGCGACGGCGATAAGGCTTTGGAGGTTCTGTTAAAACAAAGGGAAGATATAGCCAATGAAACAGATGCTTCGGTGAATGAGTTGAGGGACGAAGCATCTAGCCATATTCATTCCGGAAGACTGAGTAGGCATAAGGAGGTACCTGCCGGGAAGGGTAAGGAGCCGAACATTCTACGATGTGTCCAGGGATCATTCTCGCAGAGAGAGGAGATCGAGGAGCGAACGCCTTTGGCCTCGAAGAAGGCACTGACGGTCGTGGGATCAATTCATCGCGACGATGAAAGACGAAGAAGCAGGTCGAGAGAAATTGTGCCAGAAACCCGAAGGGGAGAATACCGTCACAACCGTTCTCATCATGAGGATGAGATTGTACGCCCTAGTAAATCAAGAAGTCCCGCAAGGGCGGTGGGATCGGCAGGGAAAGGTCGATCCATTCCAAGGCCTTGCGTCGCCCAAGAGAAGGAGATCTCATCACAATCCGAAGGTGTTGATTTTCTGGTAAGGGAGTTGAAAGAACTCCGAAAACAATTGGCTGAGGTCCAACAGGTGAAGGACACTTCTGGAAAGAAGGCGTCCCCTTTTTCCTCCGATATTCTCAAAGAGAAGGCAGATATTACCAAAAAGTTGCCTCGTATGGAAAGCTATGATGGGTCCGGAGATCCTTATGACCATAGTCAGGCATTTGATCGGCTAATGGATTACTATGACTTCACTGATGCTGCTAAGTGTCACACTTTTGTCACGACTTTGAGAAAAGACGCAAGACAGTGGATGGGAACTTTACCATCGGATTCGATTTCCTCGTGGACCGAACTTTGTGATAAGTTCCACGACGCTTTGGTAGCAACCAAGAAGGGGAAGCCTCTGTGTTCTTTAGACACAGTCCCAAGTAGCTTCACCAATGAATCTTTAGGCCAATATGTGTAAAGAGGTTTAGAGAAGCGGTCGGTCGGTGTATCCGATCTTAATGATCTCCAAGTCGTTGGTTTGTTCCGTAATGGGCTAGATCTGGTTAAATCGTAGAAATTGGTAAAGAAGTTAATGTTTCACCATCCGAAAAGCTTCTAGCGAAGCCTTTCACAAGGCAGAGGGCTATATTGTTGTAGAAGAGGCTATGAATAGTCTCAAGAATCCTTCTTTGAGCTACCAAAGGAGGTGGAGGCTCCCAAGACCGATGTTGATCGAGAAAGAGTGGAGGGTACAACCAAGGGGCTGAAGGTAGTTCGAAGAAGTACAGTAACTCGTGGCGACAAGGCAGCAGTCGTACACCTATTTCTACCCCGAAGGTTAATAAGGTTTACACCCAATTGAATACGGAAAGGTCGATAATTTTAGATCGATCGAAACCCGGCCTTTCTTCGAGCCACCTCGTGATAATTACAAAACGGGACACGGCAGAATCCTCGCAAATATCATGGGTTATCATCAAGTCACCGGTCACGACACTAATGAAAGTGTTGTAATTTAAAGGATTTTGTGGAGAGCAAGATTAAAAGCGGCTTGGTTGATTCAATATGTGGTCGAGAAGGACCGCCGTGGTCGCAGAGTTATCAATCGCACTGCTCAAACGGTTCAAGTACCACCCACTCAAAATGCTCCCATACCACCGCCAAGGCAAGTCGTTGATGTAATAACCGTGGGTCTGCTGGGGAAGTTAGTAGGGAAGAAGAGGAGGTCTTATCTTGATTCACCATGTCGCTGATGAATCTGCTACTCAAGATTGACAGCCCTTTCCGAGAACCATTATATCATTTACGGATGCGGATTATCCTTCTGAGCCCATCGAACCGCATGAAGGGGCATTGGTGATCACAAATAAAAGTAGGCTCGATGGACGAAAAGCGCATGATGATAGATAATGGATCTTCTATGGACATTCTTTATGCCCATGCTTTTCGGAGGATGCATCTCGATGGACACAAAATGGAGGTTGGACAGAGGCTCTCTCTATATGGTTTCTAAGAACGACCTACCAAAGTGGCGGTACTATTGAACTCCCCGTTATCTTCTAAGACGACCCTCGCCAGTAGAGATAACTCAGAAATTTTATGTCAGGTATGTGGATTCTACCTACAACGCCATTCGGAAGACTCTACGCTGACAAATCTTCAAGTCGCGACTTCCATCCCACATTTCAAAATCAAATTCCCCACAACATACGAGTAGTAGAGAAGTGATGGGTGATTTAGACCGCCCGCGCCGATGTTATCTAACGCCGTTATTTCATCCGGAATGGGGTTAGTAAACGTAAAAAACGATGGCAATTGAGATTGAACCCTTCACCGAAAGCAATTCGTAACCCTTGTAATCCTCACTGAGGGATCGGAGGAGATTGAGTTGGTCGCCTGGAAGCCGGACAAGACAAAGGAGGATTGGTTCAGTCTACCGTAACCCCTTCTGACGAATCTTATGGAACTCTTACGATGTTATGTTGATATTTTTGCATGGGAGCCACAAGACATGCCTGGAGTTAGCCGAAAGGTTGCTGAGCATAAACTGGAGATAGATCCTTCGAAGAAGCCGCCATCGTCGAAGAGGCGGATGTTTGCTCCAGAAGCGTCGAAGATCATCGATGATGAGGTTGCGAAATTGCTAAGTCATTGACTTCATATACTGAGATTGATTACCCAAATGGATAGCAAATGTAGTATTGGTGCGTACATAATGGAAAGTGGCGGGTTTGCATCGACTACACCGACCTCAACAAAGCTTGTCCGAAGGATTTTATCCTCTACCCCATATCGATCGACTTTCATCGATGCCACTTCGGGTATGCATTACTAAGTTTTATGGATGCTTTTTCAGTTATCATCAAATATCCATGTGCAAAGAAGACATTCCAAAGACAAATATTATTACACACCGCTCGGTGTATGCATACAAAAAAAATGACTTTTGGCCTCATTAATCTTTGAAGCAACCTACCAAAGGATGATGAACTTCATCTTTGATAGCGCATTAGGGAGGAACATGGAGGTTTATGTAGATGATATGATCGTGAAGAGTATGCAAATTGTAAGCATTTGGACGATCCGGAGGAGTGCTTTCAAACTATTCGTTATCGCCAACTAAGGCTTAACTCGGCCAAATGTACTTTCTACCCTTGGTGCCGGAAAGTTTCGGGTTATCTGGGTCACCGTAGGGTATCGAGGCCAATCCGGAGAAGATCCGAGCCATCCTTGACATGAAGACTCTCGGTCATTCAAGGACATTCAAATCTTCACCGGTAGGATTGCGGCTTTAAAGAGGTTCGCCGCCAAATCAGTAGAGAGATGTCTTCCTTTCTTTGACACATTGAAGGGGACCAAGAATGCGAAGACGCGTTCAAAGGACTTCCGAGTGTGAAGACGCTTTCCAAGGTATAAAGACGATTCATCTTCTCTCCTTTTATTGGTAAAGCCCCGTCCCCAAATGGAGACTTTATATTTGTACCTTCATGCAAGTTCCTTAGCAGATTGGAGCAGTGTTGGTTCGGGAGATCGGTGGGAAGCAAAGATCCTGGCCTATTACGTCACCACGCCCCACGAGATGTCAAACCGTATCCAAACATTGAGAAATTTGCCTTTGCTTTAATAATTGCCGTGAAAGCTTGGCAAAGATTTTCAAGGTCGACTCGGTCGCTCTACACGGATCGACCATCAAGAAGGTGATGGGCAAGCCAGAGGTCTCGCATCTAGCGGCATGGACTATGGAGTTATCCCAATTTTTATCGAGTATCATCCCCGAATCGCCATCAAAGGCCAAGCCTCGGCCGACTTTTATGGTAGAATGCTCGCTCACCGGCGGATGCGAGTTACTGGAAGCTAAATCTTCCGATCGAAAGCAAAGGGCCGCTTCTTCAAATAGGTCGGAAGGCGTGGACGTCAGATGCAGATGGATCCTCTACGATGATCGTTAGTGGAGCAGAATTATTTTAATAAGTCCAGAGGATTCAAGGTCCAACAGCCATCGATTCGGTTTTAAAGCAACGAACAATGAAGCCGAGTAATACGGCGGTGTTAGCAAGAGTGTCCGATTGGCAAAGAGTCTCAAGTCCAATAGTTGATTATCTATAGTGATTCTCGCTTGGTCGTTAAACGAATTGTCGGAGATTATGAAGCTCGTGGAACCCGAATGATCAAATATCCGCGCGAATTAAGAGACCAACTTCAATTTTTCGCTTCAGATGAGTTTCAGAGTATAGAGCGCAATGACAATTCTCATCGCCGATGCATTGTCGTTCGCCGCCACTACTGATGCGTAGATGTCTTTCACGGATCGGTGTATTTGGAAATTTTACAAGCAAGCCAAAGTGTTCAAAGACGAAGCGAAGATGTGTATCGAATCTGACGAACCATGTTGGATGACCCCTACATCGAGTATTTGCGATGGCGTCCTTCCTTCGGATCAAATGCTGGCAAAGAAGATTAAATACAAGAGTACCAATTTTAGTCTTATTGATGGGGATCTCTATCGATTGGCATTTTCCTCACCATTGTTGAAATGTTTGGTTCCATCCGAAGCCGAATATGCTCTTCGGGAGATTCATGAAGGGATTTGCGGTGATCATATGGCTGCCAAGTCTTTGGCACATAAAGTACTTCGACAAGGATACTATTGGCCTACAATTTTCAAAGAAGCTACAGAGTACGTCAAGAAATGCGAAAAATGTCAGCTCAATAGTCCGGTCCCACATCAGCCACCGGAAGAGTTATACTCGATTTTATCTCCTATACCCTTCGCTGTCTGGGGGGTGGATATATTGGGACCGTTACCTAAAGCTAAAGGTCAGGTTAACTTCGTCATAGTTGCTATTGATTATATGACTAAGTGGGTAGAGGCAAAACCACTTCGGTCGATAACGGAACAGGAGTGCCTAAAGTTTATAAAGGAGTCTGTGGTGTTCCGCTTCGGGATCCCTAAGGTATTGATATCGGACAATGGACGCCAGTTCGTGGGTTCAAAATTTGAAGAATTTTTGAACGATTTGGGGATCCAGCACAAGAAGACTTCTGTGGCTCATCCACAGTCGAATGGGCAAGTCGAGGTGACCAACAGGACGCTGTTAAACGGAATCAAGCGTAGATTGGATGAAGCTAAGGGAAGATGGCCAGAAGAATTGCTGAGCGTGCTGTGGGCATACCGAACTACACCAAGGACTACTACGGGGGATTCGCCCTTGATTTGGCCTATGGTACTGATGCCTTAGTCCCAGTCGAAATCGGATCTCCAAGTCTTCGGGTAACTCAATTTAAAGAAATTTACAACGACGAAGGACTGAAAGTTAACCTGGACCTACTAGACGAAGTCAGAGATGAAGCTTTAATCAAATTGGCTGCTTATCAACGAAGGGTGGCCAAACATTATAACAAGGGAGTTAAACTTCAGAGATTCAAGTAGGAGACTTCGTTCTTAGAAGCCAGAAGCTTCTACGCCTCAAAACACAGGAAAGCTAATGCCAATTGGGAAGGGCCATATGAGGTGATTGAAGTACCAAAGCCGGTACTTATCGGCTAAAAGGCACTCGATGGTTCCGAGATCAAGAATACTTGGCATCTTTGGCGAGCTTCTAAGTATTTTCAATAAAGATTAAGTCGGTTTATCTAAGTTTGTACACGATTGTTTGATATTAATAAAAGGTCACTTTTCCATAATTTATCACCGGGTCACTATTGGTCCGAAGGTCACTATGGTGTAAGGAGGTATGGTAGGACTCACCGGCCATTCGATGGTAGCCCCTGTGTCCTTTTGATCCTATATTGATCTTATCAAGGTGGTAAGTCAATGGTCACTATTGGTCCGAAGGTCACTATGGTGTAAGGAGGTATGGTAGGACTCGCTGGCCATTCGATGGTAGCCCTGTGTCCTTTTGATCCTATATTGATCTTATCGGTGGTAAGTCAATGGTCACTATTGGTCCAAGGGGTCACTATGGTGTAAGGAGGTATGGTAGGACTCACCGGCCATTCGATGGTAGCCCTAAGTCCTTTTGATCCTATATTGATCTTATCAGGGTGGTAAGTCAATGGTCACTATTGGTCCGAAGGTCACTATGGTGTAAGGAGGTATGGTAGGACTCGCTGGCCATTCGATGGTAGCCCCAGGTCCTTTTGATCCTATATTGATCTTATCAGGGTGGTAAGTCAATGGACACTATTGATCCTTATATCTTGGTCCTTATATATTTGTCAGCCAAATTTACCTCACACATGACTGATCTCACTCTTCGGTACCGATGAGTGTACATTACTTCATTTTGTTTAAGTGTTGAGTTCAGTTTATTCAATTCGGTTAAGTTGAATCCTGTCCGTAGAATTTTATTCACTTCATTGCATAAGTTAACTGTTATACGTCATATCTAATTCATTAGTCCAGCTTATTAATACTAAATTATTAACAAGAAGCTGATCAGAACAGAAGTCATAATCAAGACAGTTAAAGATTTATCAATAACATAAAATGCTCATTCATTTAAGTCAATCATAAATTAATTACATGAACATAAAAAGCTTAAAGTAGTTAAATATTTACATAGAACAAAAATATGATAGATATTCGAACACCGCTTTCATCATCTGAGTTGAGCAATGTCGGGTCCAAATTGAAAGTTAGAGATAGCTTTTCTTTTCCTCGCTCTCGGCAATCCTCATACCCTCCGAATATACCTTCATGATCTCAACATTGAGTTCGTCTGAAGTCCCTATAGTCCTTTGAATCGCTTCCTGAGATCTTCGATCGTAATGTGGCCTCGTCCCTCAAGATCCTTTATTTTATGGCGAGCTTGTGACGTTTGGCCTTATGCCTTCGGGCTTCGTCTTGAGTCTTCGCCTCGCCTTCACCAAGTTGTAGGACTAAGCTTGATTGGTCAAGAAAACTCCTCATTTTTTCCTTCAGAGTAAGTTTTCTTCAACCAAGCCAAAGATTCGAAGTTAGTCGAGTTTGTTGGTCGGCTTTGACGCAGCCCAACCCGTCCCTCGTGGGTCTTTAATTAGTCATCGATGTCTTCAAATCCATCTTAGCCCGATCTAATTCTATCCAAGAGACCATTGATGGTATGAAAAGCATCTTCACGATCGGCTTTTTCTCGGTCAAGGTCGATTTCAAAGATATTTATCTCTTGTCGCATGAAATCTTCCTCGGCCTCTCCATTTATGTGTCTCTTGACGCAGCGATCGTCAAGACAAAGATTAGCTCAGATATTTTCAAAATATTCAAGTCAAATGTCCAAATATTCAAAGGGAAACAGAGATATATAGGAAGAAGAGATTGTTATTTACCTTGGCGAAATAACTCATTCCTCGTCGAAAGATTTCCGTCCGTATGATCATCGAACCCAGTAGTCGTCGCAGTCTTGCCGAACGAAAAACTCAAAGAGGTCAAAGGGAAGTTGGCGTTGAACTCCGGCCACGTGGTTTGGGATCCCACAAACTTGGCATGGTAACTCGACTGATGGACCGGGTCGTTCAGAGAGGGTCTCGGTTTTTCGGGGAGGAATAGGGCATTCGGGGGAGGTGTAGGGTCTGCATGTATAGTTTCAATTATGGGAGATTTATTGGGAGTGGGTCCTTTCGGTGATGAAGCGAGGCGGAACTCGATGGCTATCGAGAGTACGCTTCTCTTCCTAGATATAGCGTCGGAATCCTTCGCCCCGTCACCGTCCTCTTCAATCAGTATTTCTGCAGGGGCACGAAGGGTGGAATGACCAAGACTTAGGAACCCCGAGCTCTTCGGCCAGAGGGTTATTTTTGTTTTTAATTTTTTGATCCTAAGTATATTTCTTCGATCAGGACGATCAAGTAAACCGCCTGGTCGAGGAATGGTTCTAGGGGTTGGTTCTGGTTCTGGTGTGGATTCGGGAGGAGTGATAAGAGGGGCTGACCTGGGTTTTCTGGTAGCTCTCCTCTTCTGTCGAGGGTGAAGGGTCTCTTCTGGTATGAGAACCTCTTCTACTCTGTTTTCTTCTGCTTGAAATTCATCCGTATGAATTTCGGTGTTGATCTACTTGAGGGTAACTTTCGGTTGGTGTAGCCTCAATTGCTTCAAGACTTCCCAGACAAAAAATCTTGAACTCCTTTATTTCTAAGGAGCTCTATTCGATCAAAGATATCGCATACAAATCAAACAATTCTATGTTAAAATTATATATCATAGAATATTTTCAAAAATATATATATATGAAATAAGCTGGTACTTACACTTATGGTCATATAACCATGCTTGCTTCGAGAGGAGTCCGTATTTCCACTCTTCCTTCGGGAAGTTGTCAAATAGCTCCATCATTTCCACTTCCCGTTCTTCAGAAACGTCTCCAAAGTCAGCAGATATTTTTTCGTCAGTTGCCCAGTTCGGTAAAGAAGAAATCTCAGGGCCTTTGACGAAAAACCATTTCTCGTGCCATCCCCTATTGCTCGAAGGGGTGTTCACCAGCGAACGTCTATCGAATTTTTCTCCAGACTTCGGAGAATGCTTGCTGAGGGCCTTGAACCCCTTCTCCCTGGATTGTACTATCTTGTAGACAGTGAAGAAGAAGTCCAGGGAGGGCTCGACGCCCAATTCATGGCAGAAGGCCACGAAGGCCAGAATGTGGATATAGGAGTTTGGCACCAGTTGTGAAAATCCCACACCCAAGAACCCCAGTAGGGTCACTATAAAGATGTGAAGGGGGAAACGAACCCCCTTCTCCAATAAGGTCACCGGGACGGCCGTCCATCCTTCAGGCCGTTGATACATCTTTTCACCAGACCGGGGTACCCTGATCGCATGGGTATCCGGAATGTGGAACCGAGTTCGAACCCTCTTTAGTTCACCTTTCGGTTATGATAGAAGGAGTGTTGGCACGCGAGAATCGCTCCGCATCTCTGTAGTATTCTTGAGGGGTTTTTTGGGTTTTCTGCTTGGGATTCGTATTGAAGTCCCTCGTGAGGATTAGGGTTTGTGGAACCACCGTGATGGGTGTTACAAGTATGGGGAACTCTGCTCGAGATTGTGGGAAGCCATTTGTGACGATTTGCGAGAGAGAGATCGAAAAGTTTAGAAAGCGCTCAATTTCAAATGAGCAATGTAAAATCTGCCAAATTTGGTAAAGTTATCCTTTATATCGATTTGCTATACACGGTGTTCAAGACGGGTACATTAAATGCTAGTAATAATTTGAAATTTGAATGGGAAGCGTCCGGCCGGTCCGGATAGTTAATGGATAGGGCCTTTTCGATGTGGGCCTTTAAATTCCTTTCGCCTCATTTCGTGAAGCGATAAATGGGTACGCTTTTTAATTACATCTTGTTATTATTGATTCTCAGTAAAATATCATGGATTATTTATAGTTTTCTATTAAACATTCTGTTCAACAAAAACTAGGGGGCAATGTTGGGTCATGATATTTTAACTCTTTTAGGGCCAATGTCTTTGGCTTACTCTTTTAAGTATTCTATTTGGGCCTTTATTGGTGAACTGTGGAAGTCTTTAAGCCCAGTTATCTTATTATTTTCTTTTTAAACTTATAAGACCGGCCTTAATTCGATGGATCAATCCTTTGGACATTTTAATATCTACATCTTTGACTTGTAATGATGAAAAAAAGCATGACGGTTGACTAAAGAACTCCGCCATGCATTAATGTGGATGGGATCATAACCTATTTGGCCAGAGTAATAAAGACCAAAGCGCAAGGATAAACTACATGCGATTCGGCGGGACCCATCGATAAAGGGGTGTGTTAGTAGTAGTGGGTGGCACAATAATTGAGCAAAGAGAGTATAACTTAGCAAGGAAGTCTTCACCAAGAGGACGTTCTCATACACTTCTTCATTCGTAATCACATACACACGAGAGAATTATTATTATTATCTCTTTATCTCAATACACTAAGCGATATAAATTCCGCTTTCGATAAACCTTGTGAACTCATATATCGACTCTCACGCCTCGAGCTATCCTCGACGTGAACCGAGCGTCAAGCTTGTGGTGTTTATTGTGTTTACGTTGCAGGATCAGGATGTTTTACGTGATTGGGACGTGACAAAAGATCTTGGCGTTAACAACTCTAATGCTGTCAATTGAAATTAAGGTCATAGGCCTTGATACCGTTCACTCCAAATATACCAAAATGCTTTTCAAACTCCTCTCCGCCCTTGGCATTCTCATCAAACAGATCAAACAAGTATACTTCAATTCCAACCCCAGGTCTTTTTGGTGTCCCAATATTATTTACCACTCTTCTTACGACATTTCCATTGTAAGCTAATGCATTCTCCAAACTCGCCGCTAGACCGCCGGAGGTCGGCCACCCGGTCTCCGTCACCACCACAGGAATTTCCCCGAACCCTTCTCTCTCCATCGCATACACAAAGGCATCAACCGTCCCATCGAAAATATTGTTATAAACCAAGTTTTGGTCAGGCGCAATATTTGGTGACCGAAATAGAGCATTGTCTAGTGATACATATTGTGGGTTATTTATGTAGCTAAAATAAGGGTACGCATTGACCATCAATGATGATCCAGTGTCATGTAAAAATTGTAGGAGCGGATTCATAACCGATTTGATAGTCAGGTCAAATTCCCCGGCTGATGGCGGGTATGAATTTGACAGTATAGAGGCTGCATGGGATGAAGAAAGCTTAATTGCATTGGCAAGGCCTAGTATTTGAAGAGCTTGATATAGATTAGTAATAGCAGGGAGTATATGTGGAGTGTAAAATGGATCTTTTAAGAGGATTTCATTTCCAACAGCGAGATATCGGATTTGACTGGGCGAAACGTGAGCTAAAATGTTGGATTGAAGCCATTCTAGTGCCGAGTTCACGGTGCCACCGGCCAAGGAAGGGAGGATTTCATTAGGGACTCCGATCATGAGCTCGATTCCGGTGCCTGAAAATGGCTTTAGTGCATCTGGGTCAGCATTGAATAGCCGGATTCTTGAAATGCCGTTTGATTTGATGAGGTTGATGACATCTGAGGCCTGGGGAAGGTTGTTTGCGACTCGGCCGTAACATATTCCAATAGGTGCAGCATCTGCCAAAAAGGAGGAATAAAACTATAAAAGTAGAAAACATAGTAATAGCATTAAATTGTACTGGCTGCATAAAAGAATCTTTGATAAAAACCTGCTGGATGTGATAGAAGGATGAAAAGAGAGAGGATGAGATGCTGGATTTTCATCATCTTTAGTAGCATTGTAGTAGAAAAGGCAGAATCTGAGTTATTGATGGGTTGAAGTGAGTTATAAAGGTCCGAATTTATATTATGGATGATCTTATAGAGCAACAAGTGTCGGTAGAGCTTTGGTTTATTTTTGGTTTTGGTTGTGAATTGTATTATCTTGAGATTTGTTCAACTAATACTTTAAAGTTTTGGGTCGGCGGGAGCAGTGAGAAATGGATCTATTTTGCCTACTTAACTAGTTCAAACACTACTTTAATATACTTTATTTAGGCTTTAGCCCTGTTTTTCATGGTAACATATTTTTCTCCCAAATGAATGTAATTTGTAAACAAATGGATCCATGTCCTACACATGTTTGCTTCAAAATTAAGAATACTATTGGGGTTGGGTTTAAACTTTTAACCAAGAGTTTACCTACTGGCAATGGTATGAACAACTAAAGAAATAAATGAAGTATTTTAAAGAATGTTCAAATGGAATGATCCCAAGTGAAACTCAAGCCTTAGGATGAACAATAGATAAGTAGGTTCTCAATTCTCACACTTAAAAATTATTCTTTTTATTCTACACAAGGACACTAGTATTGAGTTGTTTTAGTAATTTGGTCACACCCATTAATTTGATCCCATTTTAGCCGTTAAACTCTTCATTTAGCAAGCAAGAGGGAAGCAATAAATTAGAGCATCTACTCAAGGCCATGAGCACAATCCATCGGATCGAACCAAGAACCATGCATGCATAAAATTCACAGTTTCAGGATCCCAAGACTGACAAGGACTGCATCTTAATTATAATCCTAGAAAAACAGTTGACAATAGTTTTGTAAGGCTTGTAATTAGTTTATCACAAAATGAGATAGATGCTCTTGCCATGCATCCATTGGTCATTGGTACTTTTCTTTCTTAAGGCTGCATTACCTTGATGCAGTGCAAAAGTATCACCAGCAAACTTGGAAAAAAAAAAAAGTATCACCAGCAAATGCATGAAGGGGAATGAGTAGGTAGATTATTATTCTTTCAGTAATGTAGGGACTGCATGCCTGTTTCTTTCCTGGTCACCAATGTTGTCCCAACTTTATTTATTATATGTACTGCCCATCATATATCATTATTATAATATTAGTGCTCTCTAATCATTGGAGAAACTGAACCCTACCCAACTTATAGCAGAAGAAAAAGCAAAGAATAAAGTCGACACTCGAGCAGACCCCCATGGAAAAATGTTACATGATATTTTCACATATCCAACTTTTACACTCCCCACAAAGATGTTTTCTCACACTGTGTCACCAAACTGCAATGTTCACATCAAACATTTTCGCGAAAACCATTAAGCTACAACGACAAGCATATTCTACTAGGAGCTTTATTAGTCTTGTGATTTGTTTGATCAGTGATTGGGATCGGATAGGTAAAAAGTGATTTGGAAGACCAAGGCAGATGTGTATATATAAACACAAGCATTTGAACATACATATTTGATTAAAAATTGTAAGGAAAAGCCTAAAGTGGCTAGTGGGTGATTATGAACACGGCTCGGCTCTTTCATGGGGTCTTGAGACTGTGATGTTCAAAGGAGCCAAAATCTTACTTTCTCTCCATACAAAGCAACACAAAATCCCCCTTCATCTGCAGTAAAGGAAACAAGGAATATCTTTAATTAGTTGTCTCTTTATTAAAGAAAGTTCCTCTTTTTTGAATTCAAAAACCAAATTAAAGTGTGCACTCAAAGAACAGGACCTCCATAGTGTGCAATATAATGTTCTTGCTTTTTCCATTAATTACTTCAATCAATTAATTAACTCTGCCTTAGTGTGCACTCAAAGAACAGGACCTTTGATCATACAAGATTTATACTAAACCTGGAGCCAAATCTTTTAATTTCTCTCCATCACTTGCTCACACCAACCCCGAAAAATGTCCCAGCCAGTTGAAGTTTACCCTACTCCCTTCCCTAACCCGGTCACACAAAGGCCTGCAGCTTCACACCACTCAAATGAATCATTTGGGACAGTTTTCATAGTCCTCGCGGTTATAGTCATTATCTCTGCTATAGCTTGCTTTCTTGGAAGGGTATGCAACAAGCGCCACAACCGTCCAAAGGATAAGCATAACCAAGCTCCCTTTGGTTCGAAAAAAGAAAAGGAGGCCAAGAAAAACCATGCCTCTCAACCTAGAGACGGGGATATAGAATTTGGTTTCGATAAGAGATTTTCAAGTGCTAAAGTGGCTGCCAATGAAGATTTCAGAGGAGGGCCTAAAGCATTTCAAAATGGTACTGCTAGAGGGGACTGGAACGGGGACATAGAATTTGGATTTGACAAGAGATTTCCAAGTGGTAAAGGGGAAGCAAATGAAGAATTCAGAGGACCTAAAGCGTTTCACAATGGTAAATCTAAAAGGGAATTGAGATTTGCTGATGATGGTGAACTAAAACCTGGTGCATAATTACATAATGATCGAGGAACTCCCTCATGTACCCTTATATTTTCTGCTCGATGATTTATTTATGAATTAAGATCTACCCCTTTCCCTTTTAGCTAACATGATTATGTACGAAACTGTGAAATGTAATGTTATGTTTGTGGTTCCTTATTGTTAACGCCAGGATCTTTCTCCACGTCCCAATCACCAAGACGCGTCCGATATCCTCCTTAGCGATTCAGATTCAAATGTTTCAACAACAAAAAGCGGACTACCGATGATCGTCGAGGATAGCTCCCGTGAGAGTCGATGTCGGCGATCATGAGGTTAACAATGGAGGAAAATAATATCTAATGTCCGAGAGAAAATAATAATGTGAATGTGTGTAATGTGTTTGTTACTTACCTCTTATGTGATCTTAGCCCATACATACTCCAATCCGGTTCTGCGCCACTCATCATCTCCCCGACACCTTTTCCCCACTCCGGTCATTTTAGGTGAAAGTATGTAGCTTACTTCTCTCACTCTACCACTATTTGCCACCACCGGTCATCCGAGTCCCATCCTCATTAATGCCATGCGAGAAGGTGGCGAACGTAGTAATCGACTATCATTTGACATAATGATTACCAATCGAAAGTTGGATTAAGTGACAATTTGTGTAATGGGCCATTCAATGACTAAGCCCAAATAATAGAAATGACCCAAACGATCGGATCCAAGCCAAAGGACCCAATGAAATAATCAAATAACGGGCCCAAACCATTCGGACCAACCAGGGCTAAACGTAACATGATCCAAGGAGGAGCCCATTAAGTGCAGCCCAATAAAGAAAAGGATTATGGCTGAACATTGCTTCTAGTCTTTTATTAAGCAGGTGTTTAATGAAAGACTATAAACAATATAGGCCCATGATATAATAAATTATGATAAGTCACAAGAGGTCCAAAGTGAAACTCACCAAAGCCCAACAAAATCGGTCCAAATTGATATCAGAAACAGAAATGGGAGGCCCAATAGACATAAGTCCACTCCTCGGTTAAGATATTTAGACCCAAAAACCGACGAAACCTCTTCCAATTCACCATCATTCTTTGTGAATTAAATGTGCCATCCTCGATTCTGTAAACCGTCGATATAAAAGGTAAACTTTACCAATTTTGGCGATTTTACTGCCAATTTGAATTTCGGACTTTCAAACTTTCTTTACATCTCTCGAACCCTCTTTGTATTCTCTGCAAATCGTTAACAATGGCTTCAAAGATTACGAGCAAGGTCGTCCCTACGCTAGTGACACCAATCTGCTCCGTTCCTCCAAGCCCAAACTCTGCCAAAAATGCTTGAAGTTCTTATCGAATCACCGCACTACTAAGAAAAACCAATAATGAAATCTTCTCCCGGTCCTTCCGCATTCTACGAGAATAAAGAACAAGACCTCCATGCCAACACTCCTCGAAAGTTAAAGAGGTTGAATTGGAGAGGCTTGAACTTCGTTGCCACATTTCGGATACCCATTTGGTGAGAGCTCCAGTGTCGGAGAGCGGATGTACCAACGCCGAAAGATGGATGGTTATTACGACGACCATCCCGGAGAAAGGGATCTGATTCCCCTTCACGCTTTTTCGTAGTAACTTTATTAGGGTTCTAGGGTGTTGGGTTACGCCCAATTAATGCCGAACTCTTATATTCATATTTTAGCATTAAGTAGCTTTATGCCCACGAACTTGGTGTCGAACACTGCGCTCGACTTCTTCTTTCACCTGTATACAAGGTTGGCGATCCGGAGAGAAAGGATTTAATACTATAAGCAAGCATTCTTCAAAAAGCAGGAGAGGTTAGAGAGGCGCTTCGTTAGTGAATACTCCTTGACAACAAAGGATGGCGTGAAAGATGGTTTTTAAATCGAAGGACCGAAATCATCTCTTTACTGGAATTTGGGCCATGATGAGAAGATTTTTACGAACTTGAGACGTCTCTCGAAGAGCGTGAGGTAGAGATGATAGAGCTTTTGGACAATTTCAGGGAGAAATGGAACTATAGACTTCTTTCCAATCAAGCGTGGTTATGCGACCCAAACGTAAAGTGAAATTCATTTTATGAATATTTGAAAATTTTGTGATATAGATTACGATGTAGAACTGTTAATCTTACGTAGTAACTTTGATCAAACCGCCGTAAGCCTTGGAGATGAAAGACTTAGAGGATTTATTAGGCGGAAAACCGGGTAGAAGCCACCGTCGATTCTTCACAACATGAAGACCCATCCAGAAACAATGCGATCGGATAATTTGCGGATATCGATCTTTGAACCTTCACAACCTAAGCCTCCTCCAAATTCAACCCACCTCTTCAAGCACCAACTGATGAACCTCCAACCCATGCACCCATAGATGGCGAACCTCTTCTCTCGGAAAGAGTCCTCCAACTTCGACGAAAAAAAGAAGAGTCATCCAAGGCCTCGACTAATTTCCATCTCGTCGGACTCAAGCTCTTTCGAATCTGAACCAACTGATGATCAACACCACCAACCGGCCAACCAATCCGCTTGTTGATCCAACACCACCAGACGCCAATCCGATATTAGTTCGAACAAGTTAATTAGATCTACACAGAAATGATCGTGGCGACTTCTTTGAATCAAAAAGTTGAGAACCAAAGTCATTCCCTTAACTCCCGATAAGCTTAGAGTAACTTCTTCAACTGTTCATCCTCCAACAAACCCTGTGGAGATTTTAACTGCAAATGAAGAAGAAAGAATTGAACTTGCTGCAGTACCATCTCGAAGAAAACAACCATCAAACGACCACCCCAGATTCAGCGCTTTGTAATTCTACCGATTCGAGATCCTACTCGACTCGATCTTCTTCCCAGAAAATATCTATATGGATCCTTCTCCCATTCATGACCAATCGATGCCTTCCCCCAGGCCCTCATCACGAGAAATTCCATGATGAGGCCCTTTGAGAACCTGCCGACTTTAATGGCCTCGGTACAACGTTAACTTTCCTTCCGGCTCTTTGATGCCTTCGTTCGGAAAATGATGATCACCGATTTGATAATCATACTGAGCGGAATTTTCTTGATGAAGGCATGAGTTATCCGGCAAAGGTAAGTGAGGGTTTTATCGATTAAACATTTCTTTACTTGCCTAAATATTTGAAATTGATGGGATCTTTGTCCGAATATGTGCGAAAACGCTTGATCCTCGAGCGTTCGTCTTAGGCATATAAACGCCGAGTCCGGTTGAGGAGACTCGAGGAGGAGAACAATATGTTAAAGGCTACATTGGCTCGAGAGAGAGAAGCGTGAATCATTCTTCATGCCAATGAAAGTCTTGAAGGAATTGACCCAAACCAAGGAGGATATGAAGGAAACTTATGACGTCTTTGAGCTCGGTCGAGAGAAGAATCAAGACGACAAAAGCCAACGACAAAAATTAGCTACCATGAATGTCCGTTTTGTTGCGCGAGACCAAAGTTTTGAAGACTACCAAAGAGGGCTTCTTGTGTGAATCAAAATTTATCAACACTGACTTCGGTGAAGTTCGAGACGAAGGCTCGATGCGATAGGAAAGTCCATAAGGCCAAGCGTCGTAAGCTTCGTGGCAAGATAAAGGTACTTGAGCAGGACCCTCCCCTGGCCAGAAGAATTGGTCAAGCGAATCTGGCGGATTATCGTACATCCGCGAGCTTGCGCGAAAAATTCGAAAGTATATTATGAAGAATGCGAAGATTGCGAAGTCGGGGCGAGGAAAAGCTAGTGGCGACCCAATTGGATCCGTCCTTGCTGACTCAGGAGATGAAAATTCTTTGTTTGAAGATAATTTTACTTTCTTTAATTTATAGGACTTGTGTAAAAAGTTCTGATTTTGTAATCGATTAAATATTAATGAAATGTGGTTTCATTCCTTATGACTTGATTGCATTTACTTTACGCGATACTTGATATTAATTCAACTGGAAAAATGAACAAACTTTTTCATGGACTCGACTTGAGCTGTTAATTAACAACTAAGCATGTCATATAACAGATAAGATGAAGTTAGGAAATGAGGCATTCAGAACTCAACACTTAGAAAAAATTTAGGTAATAAAGTAATAAAGTAAAGGGATACTTATTAGTTCTTAGAAGTGTGAGACAAATACGCCCATTTAGGAATTTGTTTACCCCAAAAGGCCTAACAAAACCAAAAGATGACATTCGCCTACCACGAAGGGCGGCTGTGAAGTCTAAAACGACGAGTTGTCTACCACGAAAGGCCTGACAAGGTCTGAAGGACAACGCTTGCCAACCACGAAGGGCCTGACAAGGTCTAAGTGTCGACAATTACCTACCACGCAGGGCCTGACAACGTCTTAAGGATGACACTTTTCTACCACGAATTGCCTACCACGCAAGGCCTGACAACGTCTTAAGGATGACACTTGCCTACCACGAAGGGCCTGACAAGTTCTAAAGGACCACCTGCCAATAAGGCTACCATCGAATGGTCGTGAAGTCACACACGAACCTCCTAACGCCTTGGATGACGTTTGCCTTACCACGAAGGGCTTACAAGGTCTAAGTGTCGACAATTGCCTACCACGCAGGGCCTGACAACGTCTTAAGGATGACACTTTCCTACCACGAAGGGCCTGACAAGGTCTAAAGGACCACTTGCCAATAAGGCTACCATCGAATGGTTAGCAAGTCCACCCGAACCTCCTAACGCCGATGACGTTTGCCTACCACGAAGGGGCTTTGACAAGGTCATAAGGACCACTGCCGAAAAGGCTACCATCGAATGGCGGTGAGTCCACCCAAACCTCCCAACAGGGTGGCATCTGCCGTGCATGTCGGGACTATGGATGAGCTACAAGTCCTTCATGAATGCTTGAAACTTCATTTCCATGAAAGTGGCGTCTGTTAACATGATCCCTGAGCAATGCGGACCCGATCGACTACCCCCCCAAGACAAAGAGAGGTATATGAGATAAAATCAAATATAGCCTTTTGATGGCTGATGTAGGATCGAACTATTTAGCTGACACAAATACCCACATGAACCCTCCGAAGAACATCTGCAGCTTCGGACGACACCCAAAATTCCTCAATAGTGGGAGATAAGTCCAAAGTGGAATACCCATCTGCAAACAACGCCCACGAGTTCTGATTCTGCCGAAGCACTACAACGGTTTTGTCGGACTCTTCAGATTCTCCATAACTATCGTCATCTTATTTCTTCATCCCTAAGGACACGGCTTACATAGCAAACCGGGTGCTGCTTACTCCCAACTTCTCGCACCAAAACTGCTCCCACTATCAACGAACTAGTTGCCAGATACAAATAATATATCTCGGCAGGATCGGGCTTCACCAACAAAGGTACCGAATAAAGATAGGTTGTTTATTCCCTGGAAGGCGTCTTCATAGCTCGAAGTCCACTGGAACGTCTTAGCATTCTTCGGCCCTTTCCACGTACCAAAGATTGACAAACATCTTTCTGTCGATTTGGACATAAACCCTCTCAAAGTCTCTTCTGAATAGTCTTGTCTTTTCATTCGAACTCTGCGGCTTTAGGCGGGCATCTTGAAGGCGAGTATCCACAGGCGGTGTGCCCTCGGTGGATTCTCGAGAGTCTTGACTTACGGGTCTTCCTCGACCATAATCCCGAAGACCAATAGGGCGGAATACTCTTCTTCGGCCAATCAGGAAAATGGTTGTTGGGTCTTCATCTACTCTGCTTCGACCATAATCCAGAAGACCAATAGGGCGGAATACCCTTCTTGACCAATCGGAAAAATGGTCATTGGTCTTCATCTATTCTCTCTTCGACCATAATCCGAAGACCAATAGGGGTGGAATACCCTTCTTCGGCCAATCAGGAAAATGGCCGTTGGGTCTTCATCTACTCTGCTTCGACCATAATCCCGAAGACGGCCTCGAGACATGTCTTTAAAGTGTAGACTTCTTTCTAACTTGATCGATTGCATCGATCGAGCACTTGGTATAGGATTCTAAGCGGTATGCCTTCTATCCTTTTCCCAGGCCATGGTCGAGGTCTTCTCTCGGCGAAAAATCAATCTTCTTAGCATCACCTTGGGCTCTCGAGCGAGAACCCTCGAAAACTTCTTGGAAGCGATGCACGGCAAAGCACTCTTTGAAGGACCCAATCAATCCTTGACGGATACTCATCAGGTGTGACGAAAGTCATAGCCATCGACTATCCTTTAGAAATAACTGTTCTACTCTTCTTCACCATGGATTCCGAGGCGTAGAAGCATTCTACTGATTTGTGATTGAAAACTTCAAGAACACTAGAACACACCCTCCTTCTAGCGCCTTGATGTTAACGCCAAGATCTTTCTCCACGTTCCATCACACCAAGACGCGTCCAGATATCACCGCACATTCAACAAGTCAACACCAAAGCTTGGCGGCACGACCAAGTCGGGGGATAGCTCCGGCGTGAGAGTCAGTATCGGCGATCACAAGGTTAACAATGGAGGAAAAATAATATCTAATGTCTGAGAGAAAATAATAATGTGAATGTGTGTAATGTGTTTGTTACTTACCCTCTTATGTGATCTTAGCCCCATACATACTCCAATCCGGTTCTCACACCACTCATCATCTCCCGACACCTTTTCCCCACTCTCCCATCATTTCAAATTAGAAAGTATGTAGCCTACTTCCTCACTCTTACTACTATTTGCCACCGCCATGGTCATCCGAAAGTCCCATCCTCATTAATACCATGCGAAAGGTGGCGAACATAGTAGTCAACTATCATTTGGCATAATGATTCTGGGTCGAAAGTTGGATTAAGTGACAATTTGTGTAATGGGCCAATTCAATGACTAAGCCCAAATAATAGAAATGACCCAAACGACCGGATCCAAGCGAAAGGACCTAATGAAATAATCAAATAACTGGACCCAAACTATTCAGACCAACCAGGACTAGCGTAACATGATCCAAGGAGGAGCCCATTAAATCTGGCCCAATAAGGAAAAGGATTATGGCCCAACACTCATAATACTATATGGTATGGGTTAATTAATTTTCAGAACACGTATGTGGTCTTCACCATTAGTCACTAATTAGCTAATCAGCAGTAAATTGTGGAAGCTAGATAGATTAAGATAGATTTATTAACTTATGTTTTTGTTTGGTATTTCACTTGGTACTTCAGTATGAACCATAAGGAAATGCTTATTAATTCACTTGATTGATAATTAAAACCAAACAAATAAAATTTAGAAATCCAGCCTAAACTTGTATCAGGCTCTGTCATATTTGCCAAGGAGACAAGAAAATACAACATGTTCATGGTTAACATCCGAAAAATGAGCTTTAAAAAAAAAGGTCTATAGTGAGGATCAGTTCATGTTAGCACCCCTATAAATTATAATTAATTTAAAACTTAGTCTCTTGCCATAAAATAATGTCTTCCACATACAAATTTTTCCCTTTACTCACCTCTGCCTTTATCACTACACTCAACAAAGCCCAATTGCATCCCAGAAAGTTTACGAACCAACCCCCAAAACCCACCTAGTGACTATGTATAGAATTACATCTATATAGAAATATATTGTACGTACAATTTATATGATCATTTAGCAGTTAATCTTTACAATAACGCTATTATTACATAAAAAAAAATTACATAATACTCACATACATATGTATATTGTGAGACCCCCTGATATGTGGAGTCCACAAATATGCATGTGTGTAAGTGAATATTATGTGAGTCATCATGTGATAGTAATATTATTTTAACCTTTATTAATTCGTCCTTATTTGTAATCAATACTGTACTGTAGGGTTGTAAATGGTAACCGAAAATTTCGTGATTCGTCGCGATTCAGTATTGAAAAAGCGGATATTATTCAGATTCTAAAAAAAAGCGGATATATCCGTATTCGGTTTAAAGGTATCAAGTAAATAAGCGGATACGAATACGGATATAAGCGTATTCAGTATTCGATTAACATCCGTCAAGTAAATATATTAAATGATACGGATATCCGAATTAGATATCTGGAATCCAATGTCAGAAACTTATATATATATATATATATATATATATATATATATATATATATATATATATATATACACACACACACACACAATATTTACATTAATTAAGTTATTAATTAATGTAAATTATTAATTAATAATTTACCTATATAAGTTGTTAATAATTTAATATATATATATATATATATATATATATATTAATAACTATTCATTGATTAATCACTTACATTTATTTATATAAGTTATTAATATATACGTGATTAATATATATATATATATTTATATAACTTATTAATTAATTAATCACTTTAACTTATATTAATATATATATATATATATATATATATATATATATATATATATATATACAATACACACACACATATATATTAATAACTTACATTCATTAATTAATCACTTACATTCATTTATATAAGCTATTAATATATATTTATATATATATACACACACGTTTAAGGACAACTATTAGAGAGAGGCGGGAAGCAATGGACAATATAATTTTATTGTTAAAATGTGTTAGAGTCCGAATTAATTTAAAATTAATCTAGAAGGAGAGTTAAATAAATTAATTCACGTTATGAATTTTTGGGTGGAGAGTATTTATCACTTTCATTTGCCTAATTATTTAGAAATTAGAAGTCCAAATATGTAAAATAAGTTCAATGTCAATTTTGAATCAAGTTAGATTAACTAGTTGTCACATACATTATAACTTCATGACTCTCCATAAATATAATGAAATCAAATAATTTCTTATAACCATGTAATTTATTTATTGAGGATAAATAATAAATAAATCTCCCATAAATATTACTATTCATTTATTAAATATTAATTTATTTCTCTTTTTATTATTTAATAAAATTTGAAAGAATAATATTGAGATTTTAATTTCAATTTGATCCATCAAACAAAATATCGGTTACATTATTGAATCTTTTTATTTTCACCCAAAACGTCAATTAGCATGTTCCTCCCTTTATGATTAGGATGTTTAATTAATATGTATGGTTTAAATATTAAATTGTGTTTAATTAATATGTATGATTTAAACTTTAATTTTTTTTTTAAGTAAATATTTTGAATGAATTTTATATTAGAGTTCTTGATAAACGAATTCGGATATTCTGATATCCGAATAATTTGTCTATTCGGATAAAATAAACGGTAATTGGATATTATCCATATTCAATATTTTTCCTATCTGGGATCACGGATAATATTTTTTAAAATTCATGGGATCTGGGATACGGATACGGATAACAATTAATTTTCCGAATACGAATATAAATATACCTGTATCCGTATTCATTTAATACCGTTTACACCCTACTGTACTGTTTACACCCTACTGTACTGTCTGTCCCCCATGGAGAGAGAGAGAAAGATAAAGAGATAGATAAAGAGGACATCAGATTCTTCTATTTTCTACTGATTTAGACCATACCCATTTTAGAAGGCGGTTAGCCTCGTCTCTGCACTGGCTTTTTATTACTATTCCATTAATATATATATATATATATATATATATATAAATGATTTAATTAAAAAAAAATTAATATTTTCACAAGTCACAAAATTCTCTTTACATCTTATTGAGGAGCTTGTGAACTAATATGTTCACTTGTGAAAAATATTAAAACCCCACCCCACCCACAGTAGTTTTTCAGAATTAATTGAGATCTATTGTTCAAAATGGGAGCTTTGGAAAGAGCAGTGGAATGGCTCAGGACCACTCGTTAAGACCAAGGAATGGGATTACTGTGTCATTTGGAAGTAGGGAGATTAGAATATTTTATTTTTTGTGTGGTTTCTATTTTTTATGTAATTATTGAGCTTATATATTGTATTAATTTAATAATTTTATTTATAAGTTTGGTAATTAATTATGCGACCTATAAATAATATTACTGATAATACTTGACATAATAGGCCATAGAGTTTCATAATTTTGATGGACGATTTTGACCCTTAGCTATTCTATAGATAAAACAAATAGGGTTTGGTCCCAATTGTAGTCTCAAAAATTTTATACACACTTATATATCCATTGAGAGAGACAATTGAATACTTTCAACCTTAAGCGCAGTAGAAGCGTGATACATACAAGATGACTTTTCTCAATTCATGTAATTACCTAATTGATTAATTAATTTTATTCTATGCAATAGCACGTTCTAATATAATTTATTTACATCTGGTATCAGAGATGTGGTTACGCTATTGCATGTAATAAATTAATTATGTTGTTATGCTAGTTTTTTTAAAATTTTACATATTCTTTTTATTGGTATAATATAGAACTATTCAGTATGTTAAGGAATTTTCAGATGGAAATAAAGTTTTACAAAATATAATTTGTAATCTGATTCATAAACTGATTATGATTCCTCATGGCTTTCGGAAATTAACGATTATGTTTTTAATGCGTTGTGTTCATGAAATAAAATGTAAATGCTTATGATAATTAATATTATGTCAGAATATACAAATTCTTGTCTCGATATACATGACTGTATATACACGTAAGCTAGGGAGTTGTTGCTTAAATTTACTTGCAGCCAATTAAGAGCGTGGTGAGGCTATACATTTTTCAGGCCTTGGAGTTAATGATTCCAATGTTACTACATACTCCATATATCACGGAAGGGTTATGAACATTCTCAAGCTGGAGGTAAGTTAAAAAGAGACAATGTAGTTGATGAATTCCTATTTTTTGACATATATATATATATATATATATATATATATATATATATATATATAGAATGAAAATATAGTTAGTTAGTAGTGTAATATGAAAGCATCAGCATAATCAGTACGTAAATACTACTCCATAATATATTCTTAAACAAACGACATCATCTTCATATACAAGTAATCCTGCAGAAAATATTAGGACTTGCTGACAAATTAATATTCTAAACTCGGTACATCTTCTTCTTATGAGCTAAAATTATGGTATACATTTGTTTTGGAAGGCAAACCGAATGATATAATTTAACGTCAATTCAATCTTATTAACGGAATAATATAATTTCAAAATTTTAATTAGTTTAATGAAGTCATTTTAATTTTTAAAAGTTTAATGGTGTAATAAGTAAAATGTGCTAACTATAATACGGTTTTCTTTAGTTTTGTCTAAAAGAATCTGAGTCAATTTGACGGATATCAAATCTTATTAACTTATTAATGGAATGGTGAAATTTAAAAATTTTGGTTAGTTTAATAGGGTAGTTAATTTTTAAAATTTAATAGTTTAATAAATAAAATGTGTCAACTACAATGAAATTTTCCTTTATGTGTGGGTATGACATGATTCATGTCAGGGCCATATATATATATATATATATATATATATATATATATATATATATATATTTTTTAATTCAACTGATCCTGTTGAAAAAGAAAAAAAAAACGAGTACAAATCATGTGATATACAAACATTTACATTTCTTTCAAAAGTTTGTGCTTCTACTTTATTAGTTATTTTAAATCATACATGGATCACATTAAATTTAAAATTTTACAAAATTTATGTCACTTACACGAGGACACAACTTGCTCTCCAAGTAAGCACGAATCATATGTTTACCGATCGTCCAATTTTATATTTTTTCTGCTTTGTCTTTTAAAAAATGTATAATTTTTATTTCAACTTATAAAAATATCCCTCTAAATTTATTGTTTCTTTTTTATTCTGACAATTCACAATAACAATGTATAGTATTATTTGTATGAATATAATAAGACTGGTGTTACAGGTATAAATTGATTTTAGTTAATAAAATAATAAATATTATAAAAATATTAATAATTATATTATAAAAAACTATAATTTTTAAAATAAATTTCATTAATTTTAAATTAAAAAATATTACATATTACATGGCAACATTTTAAAATATTTTTGAACAATTTAAATACAAAATTCTAAAATAATAGAGATATTTTCATTCAAATTCATGTAATAATAGTAATAGTAATGTTAAGCGTGACGACATTGATTACCGTGTGTTGAGACACGGCGGCACGGAAACGCACTTAAACCAAAAACAAAATCTCAACCATAACAAAATTGAGTCGGTTTAATAAAAAATACTTACTATATATAGACGGAGATTGAGTCGGTTTAATATATATATATATATATATATATATATATAATATACACGGCTCCTACTCCTCTCTCGAACTTTTCCACCAATCCAAGTAAACTTGCTCTACAATTCAAACGGTTTTCTTCTCAAATTAAGTTCGCTCTTTTTTCGGATAAAATATATAGATCAATATTATTCGCTTCTGGAACTGTCTAGAGGTTAGAGCTTTATTTTTTTCTTCTTTCAATCTCTCTTGTTCCATAGCATAGCTTGATTGTTTATTAATTTTTTGCCCAATAATTTGATTGAATTGTTTCTTTGGTTAAGCAGATGAAGCATATGGAAGAGCAAGTCTCAGTGACCGTGGATGATTGCGAAATCCGTGTTGCAGATTCCGAGAGTGATTCAACTAGTCCGCCTTCAGACCAATTCGGCGTTTTTCGAAACGGTACGATCAAATCTGATGTAGGAAATAATGATTACAAAATGATCAAAAATTGCTCTATCAATGGTATAGGACCCTTTCGTAAGGATACTAAGGTTGTGGCAATACATAGAAACTCATATTCTGGATTATTAGGAAAAGCTCGGTTGGAAACTTTTCGGATTTTCTGCGAGGCGGTGGGGAAGAAATGCGGTGGAGATTCAAACATGAAGTTTGCTTGGTATGGTGGTTCGAAGAATGAAATTCGTGATATTATATCCCATGGATTTACCTATTGCAAACAAAATAGAGGATTATATGGTGTTGATGTATCTCTCTCTCCGGCAAAATTTTCCATGAAAAGGTAAGTAACAATTAAATTAGTTCAATTTTTTGTTTTTTTTTACATTTTCAGCTTTGTGAATTTTTTTGTTAGTAGCTAATTTTAATTATGCAGTGCATTATTATCAGATGACGACGTCAATGGCTTGAGGCACATCTTATTGTGCCGTGTGATATTGGGGAAAATGGAACAAATTTGTGAGGGTTCGAAGCAGTTTCACCCAAGTTTGGAGGAATTCGATTCTGGAGTAGATGATCTTGCAGAACCCAAACATACATTGTTTGGAGTTCTTATATGAATTCTCACATCCTTCCTTGTTTTATAATAAGTTTTAAGGCGTCTCCTTCAACTGGTGAGTAATCTTCAACATTGGTTGGGTTAGAGTATCTAATTGGTGACTTAAAGTTTGAATATTGGGCACTCAGTTTCAAATTTAAAGTATGATTTCTTTTGTTTATGATTTTATATCTTCAGGTTTTCAAAGGAATCATCAAGGTTCTTCCTTTTTACCCAAATCACCAGTTTTCCCAATCTAATGTTAAGGCTTGCAAAATATTTAAGACCTTCAGATATGGATTTGATTGCCAAATACCACTGTGCTTTTCGGGTATGTTCTTTTTCTCTTCTTTTTAACTAATGTTATTTATTTATCCTAGATTTTGATTAATGCTAAGTTGCATACATAATGTTCCCTTTTGGTGATCACTTTCCTCATGATTTGTCACCCTTTTTTTAACAGAAAAATAAGATTACAAGGCCTCAAATGATACGAAAAGTAAGGCAAATTGTTGGCGACGATTTATTAAAAGCAGTGATCAAATTAAGCATAAACAAGGTATGAGTTTACCTAAATCTCTGTATTGGCTTAACATTTTTGTACACACTTTATGGTCATTCAATATTCCATATGTAATGCTCTCTGCCTAAATAATAGGCGATTTTGTATTGTCCTGATTCCTGTAGAAACTTGAGGCCTCAAGAAATGGTAGATGTTATGGAGCAGCAACAACAAATCCAAATAGCACAAAGAGTCAGATTGATACCCGGGTGACTAGCCTAGCTTAGCCATGGAGAAACTTATGATAAATTATATAGACTTGGAAGTTTGAATTGATACTACGTGTTAACGCCAAGATATTTCTCCACGTCCCAATCACCAAGACGCGTCCAATATCCTGTCTGATTCAACAAGTCGACACAAAAGCTTGACTGGCCGACCACGAGAGGATAGCTCCGGCGTGAGAGTCAGTACAGGCGATCACAAGGTCAACAATGGAGAGAAAAATATTATCTAATGTCTGAGAGATAGAATAATAATAATAATAATGAATGAGTGTGTTACTTACCCTCTTATGTGATCTTAGCCCCATTGTGACGCCCCCAAAATAGGTATACACAACACCCATTCTGAGTCGCCAAATACATGGTACAAGAAGCAAATTACAACTTCATGTAATACAAATGTCGTGTGAAATACGACAATATATATTAATGAGTTTAAATATAATATTGTCTTCTGACAATATCCACACGCAAATAAATCCCCATCATAATTATTGATACATTATTTTACAAAATGGTGAGGACTACTAAACAACTCTCTCTAGAACCTTCATTCCATACCCCAACTAGTACTTCGCTACATTCTCGCCTTTTGAGAAGAAAAATGGAACAACAAGAAAAGGGTGAGCTCAACTAGCCCAAAAAAGAATACTATGACTAAGATAATATACAACAAATTATCGTTAGTCTCCAATGGAAAAAATCGATAGAATACAATAGAGCAACAAGTTTTGGGATCAATATTATGAAATAATAATTCATAGAAGAGTTACGTAGAGAATGAAATCTACTATAATCTATGAATTTAACGGTCCATCATCAATATTTTATCCTGTAACATCAATCAATATTCATCTCAAATCAAATATTCATCTTTGCACTACTGAGCCAAAGATATTCATCAATCGGTCATATTCATCTCAACACTGCTCATCTTTGCACTAAAGGCCAAAGATATTCTTCAAAAATCATTCATCTTTGCACTACGAGGCCAAAGATATTCAATAATATCATCATTTAAGGTAGAGGATGATGAAAATATTTTTAAAGAAACGAATCCAAAGTGAAACAAAATGACAAGGATTAAGGATTAAGGATTAGTACTTTGTTTTATCCATGTCCAACAATACCTCAAAAATAATCATAGTGGTGTAAAATTCAAGAATAATCAAAACATGGATACAATCAAAGCTAGTATCCGAATAGATATTTTGACGAAAAGAAGAAATTTTATTTTTCTATTGAATAATCTCAGATATCGTGAATAGTCTTGATCATTCGTGAATAAGAACCGACGACACCAAAAAGATAGAAATTCCACAAAAACATCTTCACGCTTCATGAATAGTACTAAGTGAATAAGAACTCGTGAATAGTAACTCATGAATAGTAACTCGTGAATAGTAACTCATGAATAGTAACCCCGACATGAAAAAAGTTCCAAATTTGATAAAACTTTAGATCAACATTTCAAAGATAATGATATTGAAGAAATAATATCATTACGAAAAAATAATATCCCTTACCTCGAAGAATCGAGTGCTTGGAAGGAAAGGTTCAAGTGATCTTGAATGAAACTTGTCTTGAACAAAGAACTCTCAAAGTATCTAAATACTCACAAAATACGTTCAATAATATAGAGAGAAGAGAAAAACTTTGTTTACGGTGTGATTTTCAATTCTAACTTAGCCTCTATTTATCTGGAAAAATGTTAAGACGCCAAAGCGGACTTAACTTTCTTTACGATGGCTTTACACCTCTACTATTGCCACCCACCACATTTGAAATAAAATTCAGCACATTTTTCACCAACCACAAGTGGGGCCCACCAATTCTAGAATTTTCCACCAAAATCATTTATAACCTAATTTCTATATCACCACCTCTTAAAATTCATAATAAATTATACGCTCATCTTTAACGGTTCAAAATTTGTGGACATATACTCAACTTATATATGTATAACATATCCAAAAATTACAACGATCCAACGGTCGGATTAAATATTATAACTCACACAATAAAGTCGTAATAACACCAATTTGATCTTTTAATACCTCCAATCCGACAAAATACAAATAAAACATCTCAAAGATTAATTCCTTCATTAATAACCACATAAATAAATCCATCATTTATATTCATATAAAATAAATATTTCCTTATCATATGAATCAATAATTAATTATTCACAAATAATATTACGAATCACATTTATGATAACCAGTACATTTCCTCGGAAAGAGGGCTTTCGATAAGGATCTCTCCTTCTTGGCGCAATTAGGTGACCAAACCTCTCCTTAGACAGAACTTTCTAGACATTGCCAATAATGTTATCTAATAATATTATTCAAATAATATGAATTATTGATCGATAATGGGAAATCTTGTCAGGCAATGACAATTATTGAAACAATAATAATATAAAATATCAACGCAACAATTATTGAATCAATAAAATAAAATATTGAGCAAGAAATTCTTTGTTAAAATTATTGAGTAGTGCCTTCTTACGTAAGGATCAATAATTCAACAATCTTGTGCAATCACAGGTGTAACTTCTTGTCGACCACGCCGTATTCTTGTATTTTAACCACCGTATTTCAAATGATCTTAATTGGTAACAATTACGCTAGTTATTTTTAAACAACTTATATTTGTCGTTTTCCTCATCCAATCGCTTTCCGTTATGGGACCCACACATTTCTTGTCGTCATTTAATATTCCCCGACAATGCGAATATTCCACGACCAAACGAATATTCCCCGATAAAATGAATATTTTATAACCACTTTGCTTATTTTGAAATATTTAGTATTTAACCCTTAACTATCCACATTAATCAAATCAACCTTACTATTTCAAAATAATAAATAAAGGAAATTCCTTTTATTTAAAAAAATTTGAGTCTTACAACCTCCCTCCTTATGAAATTTTGTCCTCGAAATTGACATACGTGCTGGTGTGTTTGAAAAGGTGAGGATACCTCGCTTTCATTTCCGTTTCCAATTCCCGGTCATTTCCTCTATAGCATGATTCCTCCACAAAACTTTAACTTGTGGTATGACCTTTCTTGGCGTAGGACATGCTCCTTCCTATCCAAAATCTTGGCGATTACCTCCTCCTCATATGTTAAGTCTTGGCTATCTCGTCCGGTTCTAACTCTATAACGTGGTTCGGTCTTTCACATATTTACTGAAGTGCGATATGTGAAACACATTATGAACACGAGACATACTTGGAGGTAACGCAAGTCTATATAGGCTACATTTCCTACTCGGTCAAGAATTTGAAATGGACCAATAAATCGTGGATTGAGCTTTTCTCTTCCCAAATCTTGTAACTCCCTTCCATGGAGCAACTCGCATAATACATGATCCCCACACTAAATTCCACGTCTTTTCGATGAAGATCCGCATAACTCTTTTTGTCGATCTTGTGCTGGTTTGTATCGTTGTCGAATCATTTGGATCTTTTCGGTGAGTCATACGTATCTTAACTCGGGTCCCAACAATGTTGCTTCACCCACCTCATCCCAACATATTGGAGAACGACATTTTCGTCCATATAATGCTTGAATGGAGCTACACCTATACTGCACGATAATCTTGTTGTTGTAGGAGAATTCTACCAATGGTAAATACTTATCCCAACCGCCCTTGAAGTCTAGGACACGAGTCTTAATATATCTTCAAGAGTTTGAATAGTCCTCTCTCGATTGTCCGTCCGTTTGGGGATGGTATCTTAGAACTAAATCGCAAATCCGTGCCCATAGCTTTTTTGCAAACTAACCCAAAATCTTGAAGTGAATCTTGGGTCACGATCCAAACTATGGATACTGAGGCATGCCATGCAACCTCACAATCTCATTCACGTACATACTAGCAAGACGTTCAAGGGAATAAGTCTCCGTGATGCGGCAAAAGAAATGAGCGATTTGGTTAATCTATCAACAATAACCCAAATAGCATTGATGCCTTGAGAAACCGTAGGAAGACCCATAACGAAATCCATGGTAATATGTTCCCACTTCTATTTCGAATCTCAAGTGGTTGCAACGGACCCTTAGGTACTAGATGCTCGCCTTTACACGTTAGCAAGTTAAACACATCGAGATAAACTTTGCAATCTCTCTCTTCATATTGTTCCACCAAAATGTATGTCGAAGATCACGATACATTTTAGTACTTCCAGGATGGATTGCAAATGGTGTATTGTGTGCCTCCATCATAATCTTGTACTTCAAATCGAGTCGTTAGGAACACAAAGTCTAGAGTGGACTCAAGTATTCCTTCTTCATCAATTCTCGCCCTAATAATAGCTCCTTCTTGTACTTTCTTCTTCATACGCATCGACTCCGATTTTCGGTGGCTTGAAAGCGACTTTAACTTTATCGATTAAAGTCGATTATACTCGTATATCATCAATCATTGGGTACCTAGAGTTTTCATCTCCATCTCTATTATTTGTAAATTATACTGAAATTAGTCTTTGACAATATCGTACTTTCGTCTTGTATCGATCTTCTACTCAACACGTCATTTACCACGTTCGCTTTTCCAAGATGGCATGGTCGTGAACATGTCTTTGAAATGAGTCTCCTCTTGAGTTCTTGAAGCTCTTTCCACATTCCTTGCTCCATTCAAATTTTGTATCTCTACGAGTCACCGCGATAATGGAATAGCGATTCGAGAATATCCTCCGATAATAACCAACTAAGCTTCTGAAAGCTACGTATTTCGATTCTTGACTTAGGTTGCTCTCAATCGTGACTCATATCTCAACCTTGGATAAGACGTCACAATGACACCTATCGGTTTACTATCGCATACGAATATGACGTCCCTACGAGAGTGCGGCTTGGTGAATTCCACAAAGGAAGTCACAAGATAAAGGCTCGTGTACCAAATTCTATAGTTGAATTTTTAACTCACGAAGTTCAATAGAGCCATTCGATATGAGATTTTAGAAATGAGTTTTGTCTTAGGGTTCAAATTCGATACAAAATTTAATATCGAACTTTGGGAGTAAGCCAAGAAATTCTTCGAAAATACGTCGGGAAAAATCAATAACAACAAGAATATTATTCAAATCAAGTGTGTCTTTATTCAAATCAATAACATGGATTAAGAAAACTTGACATCCGTAATAAACGAATGACTTCATAGCTTGATATGAAAATGTTTGACTACAATGGTTTGATTGCTTGAATTTGAATAACGAGTTGCTTAGGAATATGAAAACTAACACCTTACGAAAGTAATTAATTTTGGCATGATGAGTAGTTAACCTTAAAATCACATCAAAAGCAAATATCTCTATAGAAATAAGGTTAACAAGTAATGTGATAGTGCCAACTTGAATCAAGCAAGATTTTTAAACAACGGATGTAATGAAAGTTTCTCTAACTGAGTCTCCATAAATAGGTCAAAGTCTAATTTCTCCGTAGTCAAGTTCAAACGTTGGCGCAAGACAGAGAGATAAAAGAATGGGTAGAAACTGGTATCTAGTAAGGTATAAACTTAGCAAATTTATAATTAACTAACCCGTGCTAACTTCGTTCGGGTTCCTCGCATTTTTTGACCGTCACGACAAACGCTCTTCCGAGAATCGTTGACTTTGACTTTTACGTATCCGCTCTGGTGCCAACGTCCCAACCGGACTTGATTTACGCTATAGACAAAAATCGAGCTATGTGACCATCTTTTCCACAACTAAAACATACCTTGGAAGGCTTTGAACAATTTGACCTTATATGTCCCTCCTCTCCACATCTGTAGCATCTCTAGCGGCGATCGTTCTCTTCCCTAGAATTTGTTGATGGTCTTGATCTTTCTACCGACGCCTCTTCCGTCGTCGTTAAATCTTCTTTTTAGATTGGACATCTCTTTCCATAATATCAACGCGTCGTCATGGCTTTTACCCATCATCACTCATTCTCACTCGTTCGGTTATTTCTTCTTTCACCTTCGATTCCACTTTATCATCTTATACTCTGCCAAAGAGTGCTTCGCATTTAAGCATCACATATCGGGTAACACAAGCTTGAATCGTTGCATCCTTTTGCTCCACATTTTCTGCTGAATTCTTCAAATGCGCTTCTTCTAACTCATGAATACGATTTTGCAATTCTACATTTTGATCATAAAATACCTCTAATAAACTCTCTTGGTACCTCTTCTTCTTCTTCTTCTTCCTCACTCTCACCGTTTACCTCTGCGACTATCTCTAGGGTCTGACTATCAATTCTTCACTCACCACACGGATATCTCTAATTCCTTCTTCACTTTGACATCACATTATCACGGTTGGCGATTAGAGGTGTCTCCACGATCTCATTCACTCCATTGTTAACGTTCTCGTGACCGTTCTTAAAACTATCATAAAACAAGGGTTAATTAAATAAATTAACAAATCACATAATACCCTATATTATGACCAACCAACAAATAAGCTTAGGTAGGACACACTAAGCGAATATTTTACTCGTCTCTCCCTCTAGTTCTATTCCCCGATCTCCGCCAGAGATCATATCCTAAGCTCGATACTATACCAATTTGTGGCGCCCCAAAATAGGTATACACAACACCCATTCTGAGTCGCCAAATACATGATACAAAAGCGAACTACTGACTTGATAATCTGACAAATGTCGTGTGAAATACGACAATATATATCTTAATGAGTTTAAATATAATATTGTCTTCTAGACAATATCCACACGCAAATAAATCCCCATCATAATTATTGATACATTATTTTACAAAAATGGTGAGGACTACTAAACAACTCTCTCTAGAACCTTCATTCCATTACCCACAAGCTAAGTACTCGCTATTACATTCTCGCCTCCCGAGAAGAAAAATGGAACAACAAGGAAAAGGGTGAGCTCAACTAGCCCGAAGAAAGAATACTATGACTAAGATAATATACAACAAATTATCGTTAGTCTCCAACGAGGAAAAATCGATAGAATCTGATAGAATGACAAGTTTTAGATCAATATTAGCGGTGAAATAATAATTCATAGAAGAGTTACGTAGAGAATGAAATCTACTATAATCTATGAATTTAACAGTCCATCATCAATATTTTATCCCTATAACATCAATCAATATTCATCTCAAATCAAATATTCATCTTTGCACTACAGGCCAAAGATATTCATCAATCGGTCATGTTCATCTCAACACTGTTCATCTTTTTGCACTAAAGGCCAAAGATATTCTTCGAAATCATTCATCTTTTTGCTTCTGAGGCCAAATATTCAATAATATCATCATTTAAGGCCGAGGATGATGAAAATATATTTTAAAGAACGAATCCAAAGGAAACAAAATGATAAGGATTAAGGATTAAGGATTAGTACTTTGTTTTATCCATGTCCAACAATACCTCAAAAATAATCATAGTGGTGTAAAATTCAAGAATAATCAAAACATGGATACAATCAAAGCTAGTATCCGAATAGATATTTTGGACAAAAAAAGAAATTTTATTTTTAAGTGAATAGTCTTGATACGTGAATAATTCGTATATCGTGAATAGTCTTGATATCGTGAATAGTAACTTTCGACACCAAAAGATAGAAATTCCACAAAAACATCTTCACGCTTCATGAATAGTACTTTCGTGAATAGTAACTTTCGTGAATAGTAACTCATGAATAGTAACTCGTGAATAGTAACTCATGAATAGTAACCCAGAGCATGAAAAAGTTCCAAATTTGATAAAAACTTCATATCAACATTTCAAAGATAATGATATTGAAGAAATAATATCATTCTGAAAAAATAATATCCACTTACCTCGAAAGAATCGATTACTTGGCCGGAAGGAAAGGTCGGATGTGATCTTTGAATGAAACTTGTCTTTGAATAATGAACTCTCAAAGTATCTAAATACTCACAAAATCGTTCAATAATATAGAGAGAAAGAGAGACTTTGTTTACGGTGTGATTTTCAATTCTAACTTAGCCCTCTATTTATAGGAAAATGTTAAGCACCAAAGGCGGACTTAACTTTCTACTGATGGCTTTACCTTCTACTATTGCCACCCACCACATTTGAAATAAAATTCAGCACATTTTTCACCAACCACAAGTGGGGCCCACCAATTCTAGAATTTTCCACCAAAATCATTTATAACCTAATTTACGAATCAGTCACCTCTTAAAATTCATAATAAATTATCGCTCATCTTTAACGGTTCAAAATTTGTGGACATATACTCAACTTATATATGTATAACATATCCAAAAATTACAACGATCCAACGGTCGGATTAAATATTATAACTCACACAATAAAGTCATAATAACAATCGATTTGATCTTTTAATACCTCCAATCCGAAACAAAATACAAATAAAACATCTCAAAGATTAATTCCTTCATTAATAACCACATAAATAAATCCATCATTTATATTCATATAAAATAAATATTTCCTTATCATATGAATCAATAATTAATTATTCACAAATAATATTACGAGAATCACATTTATAACAACCAGTACATTCCCGGAAAGGGGGCTTTCGAATAAGGATCTCTCTTCTTGGCGCACATTAGGTGACCAAACATCTCCTTAGACGAGAACTTTCTAGACATTGCCAATAATGTTATCTAATAATATTATTCAAATAATATGAATTATTGATCCGATAATGGGAAATCTTGTGCGATGACAATTATTGAAACAATAATAATATAAAATATCAACGCAACAATTATTGAATCAATAAAATAAAATATTGAGCGATAACTCACTGTGAAAATTATTGAGTAGTGCCTTCTTACGTAAGGATCAATAATTCAACAATCTTTATGCAATCTGGTAGTGTCTTCTTTGTGTAACCACAGCGACATTCTTGTATTTTAACCACCGGTATTCAACGATCTTAACTTGTAACAATTACGCCAGTTATTTTTAAACAACTTATATTTGTCGTTTTCTCATCCAATCGCTTTTCGTTATGGGGCCCACACATATTGCTACTGTCAGTCGTGCGAATATTCCCAGACGATCTGAATATTCCACGACCAAACGAATATTCTCAAACAAAAATGAATATTTTATAACCACTTGCTTATTTTGAAATATTTGCGTATTTAACCCTTAACTATCCACATTAATCAAATCAACCCTTACTATTTCAAAATAATAAATAAAGGAAATTCCTTTTTATTTAAAAAATTTCTGGTCTTACACCCACGACATACTCCATTCCGGTTCTCGTGCCACTTATCACTTCGACATTTTTTTTCCCACTTTCGGTCATTTCGGTAGAAAAGTAAGCGATACTTCACACACATTTTTGCTTTTCCACCACCGGTCATCCGAGTCCCATCCTCATTAATGCCATGCGAAAGGTGGTAAAACAATATTCAACTGTCACTGGCATAATGATTCTTGGTGAAAGTTTGGTTAAGTAACAATTTGTATAATGGGCGATTCAATGACTAAGCCCAAATAATGGAAATGACCCAAGTGACCGGATCCAACCGAAAGAACCCAATGAAATGATCAAGTAATGGCGGGCCCCGAACCATTCGGACCAACCGGGACTTAGCATAACATGATCGAGGAGGAGCCCATTAAGTCCGCCCCGATAAGGAAAAGGATTATGGCCCAACATTACCCCCTAGTCTTATATTAAACAGGGTGTTTAACAGGGTGTTTAATGAAAAACTATAAACAGTATAGGCCCAGGACATAACAAACTATGATAAGTTATAAGAGATCCAAAGTGAAACTCACCAAAGCCCATCAAAATCGATCCAAATTGATATCAGGAATAGAAGTGAGAAGCCCAGTAGACGCAAGCCCACATAGGTGAAGATATTTAGATCTAAAAACGGATGAAACCTCTTCCCATTCATCATCATTGCAGTGAATTAAATGTGCCGCCCTCAATTACCGTGTAACTGTCAGTATAAAAGGTAAACTTTACCAATTATGACGGTTTTACCTTCTAATTTGAAATTTGAACCTTTGAGCTTTCTCCTCCTCTGCAAACTTCTTTCTCTGCTTCACAAAATCTTAACAATGGTGACCGTAACCTCTAGCCAAAATTCCCCCCTTCGTGCAACTCCTGTCAGTATCGTTTCTCCCAACCCAAACCCTAACCAAGAGGGTTCGAGTTCCAACCCCTAATCAACAACCATGGGGGGAAATCCTTCTATGATCCCCTCTGCCTCAGACTTCTTCAAGGACGGGGAACAGTTCCCCCATGCCAACATCCGTTCCTCGATCCACGAGAATCCGAGATATGCATACTCGGGACTCGTTATCGATTCACGACATATGCGCCATAAGGGCCCTAACTCTGAAGAAGCGCATGTACCGATGGCC
Organism: Panax quinquefolius; assembly: GCA_020205615.1. Classification (NCBI taxonomy): domain Eukaryota; kingdom Viridiplantae; phylum Streptophyta; class Magnoliopsida; order Apiales; family Araliaceae; genus Panax; species Panax quinquefolius. The sequence goes on along the minus strand of JAINUW010000618.1, from coordinate 18,586 downwards.
GGACGGTTGGGTCGCCATGCCTGTCACTTTCCTGGAAAAGGGGGTTCGCCTACCTCTCCATGTCTTTATCGTTACCCTCCTAGGGTTCATAGGAGTGGGCTTCACCCAGTTAGTTCCCAACTCCTATATCCACATCCTGGCATTTATTGCCTTCTGCCATGAACTAGGGATTGCTCCCTCTGTTGACATCTTCTTCACCCTCTTCTCTGCCGGTAGGTCTCGAGAATGAGGCTTCAAAATGTTGAGCAAGGAGTCTCCCCAGGCCAAAACCAGGTTCGAGAGGAGACCCCTGATGGATACTCCTTCCAACAACAAGGGTTGGCACGAGAAATGGTTTTTTATCACGGGACCCGAGATCTCTTCTCTTCCAGATTGGACTACTTACGATCGGGTCTCTGCGACTTTGGAGACATCTCCGAAGGACGTGTGAGGGAGATGGTAGACTTTTTGAAGAAGATTCCTCCAAAAGAATGGAGTTTCACACTTTTGACTAAACAAGCCTGGCTATATGACCACAAATGTAAGTTTCAAATAACTTTGTAACATAATTTCTGAGATATATAAGTGATACAGATTCTGATACATGGGTTTTTGTAGTGTCTCTGATCAAACCGAAACTCCGGAGGTGAGAGACACGAAGATTTTTAGCGGGGATGAATGCAGATGCAAGTGAAGAGCATCCGGCCGAAGAATCTTCCCAGGTTAATCCCCCTACCACCGATCCACCAACTTCTTCCCTTCAAACTGATGAACCTCAAACTGACGAACCCAACATACACGAAGAAAACCTCAGACCTCGCCGAAGAAAAAGATCCGCCAAACAATCCAAATCCACCCAACCAGAAACAAATCCTGAAAGTGACCCTGAAACACTTCCCGAAGCAACCCCCCAAACAACCTTCTCAACCGAGCCCCAATCCTCCAACTTCTGAACCTACCGGTGAGGAGGAGCTACTTGATATTCCTTTGCACGATCGGGCTAAGGTCCTTCGTGTAAAGAAAATAAGAACCAAGATAACCCCCCTGACTGCCGAAGAGCTCCGAGTTCCCACCTCTTCGGCTATCACTCCTCCGACTACGTCCACAGAAATCCATGTGCCTGACGATGAACCGAAGCGGTCTCTGCATCCCCACTCCATCCCAAAAAAGAAAACATCCATCAGACAGCCACCCCGGTTCATCTTCTGCACCTTCGCCAACCCCCGAGCGCACGCTTGCCGATCCCCTCTCCAGAAACCATACACGTGGACTCCTCACCATTCGCGATGAACCTCCGCCTTCTCTCTCCAAGACAACCAAATCCGAATTCCAACAGGGCCGCCATGGCCTCCCAAACAATGTGGCCCCGATTAAATGCCCATTTTCCTTCCAACTGCTTCAACACCTTTGTTCGTGAAACCAAGCGATCATCGGTTGAGAACGATTCGAATGAGGGATCTACTCAACAAGGCATGAGCTACTTGGCGAAGGTAAACGATTCTCCCTTTATCTCCGATTTTATCTTCATACTTATATATATGAAAAACGATCAAATAATATTGGAAACATATAGGCCAATCTCAGTGTTGGGCGTCTTCGTCGAGAGTCCCTCGGCCGAATCGAGGAAGAAGAGCCCCAAGGAAGGAGAATGCCCTTACGAAGTGCTGCGCCTTGGCTAAAGAGAAGACTCAACGTGAATGCCTTCTTCATACAAATGAAGGTCTTCAAAAAGAGTTAGCCCAAGCGAGGAGATGTGAAGGCCTCGATGAAGAACTAAAGTCGACCAAAGCACAAAGACGAGGAGATCGTCAAAATGAATGTTGACTTGGTTTAGAGGAACGAGATAAAGATGGAGAAGATCGAGGAATTAAAGGTCGATGCTAAGATCTGACCAAGACCATCCATAAAATTGGAGGCGGCGAGAGACTCGTCGTATGAGTGGTAGGCTCGAAGCTCTCGAAGAAAAATCGAGAACTTCGAGGCTCTTGGGACCTTGGGCCTCCTTTAACCAACGACCTTCATGAAACAAATATCTGAAGAGTCTGCGGAACTTCGAACGAAATAAATGAGGAGATAATGAAGATATATTCCGAGAGTTACGAGCTCTGCCGAAGTCGTGGTAAGGAGAAGCTGTCTGCAGCCAACCTGAATCCATCCTTACTCGATTCTTCAGACGACGAAGATTGTAAGACCCCAAATTATTAATAAATGAAATTTATTTTCCTTTATTTATTATTTTGAAATAGTAAGGGTTGATTTGATTAATGTGGATAGTTATGGGTAAAATACGCAAATATTTCGAATAAGCAGTGATTATAAAATATTCATTATTGTTTGGAATATTCGTTTGGTGGTGGAATATTCGTCTTTGTCGAGGAATATTAAATGCTGACGGTAGCAGATCTTTTGTGGGCCCCATAACGAGCGATTGGATGAAGAAAATGACAAATATAAGTTATTTATAAATAACGGCGTAGTTATTCTGAAGATTATCTTGTTGGAATACCCAATTGGTTAAAACACACTAATATGCGTTGTTGAACAAGATGGCACTGCAGTATTGCACCAATTATTGATTCTTACGTAAGAAGGCACTACTCAATAATTGTTACGATAATTCTTGTTTAGTATTTTATTTTATTGATTCAATAATTCTTTGCATTGATATTTTATATTCTTGTTGTTTGATAAATTGTCATTACACAAAGTATTTTCTATTATCGAAGCAATAATTCATATTATCTGAATAATATTATTAGATAACATTATTGGCAATGTCTAGAAAGTTACATCTAAGGAGAGGTTTGGTCACCTAATTACGCTGCCAGAAGATGAGAAATTCTTATTGAAAGCCCTGCTTTCCTGAGAAGCGGCTTGGTTGCCAAATAATGTGATTCTGTAATATTATTTGTGAATAATTAATTATTGATTTATATGATGAGGAAAATATTGATTTTATGTGGATATAGATGGAAAAATTTTTAAAATGACAATTGTTGAAAATTAATATTTTATCTTTTTACGATAAAATAATTCATTTAAATATATTATTTTAATAATATATTAACGGTGATATTTTTACAACGAATGTGGGATATATGAGTATACTGAGGAGGAAGAGTATTTTTGTTGCAATAAATGTTTAAAACATGTTAAACATGTCGATGGACCCCATTTCTTGACCGAAATTTGATTATAAATTTAAAAATTGTCCGTATGTGGATTTCGGTCAATTTACATTTGGAATTTGGAAAAACTTTCTTCTACAAAATTGTAGAGAATTGAATTTCCTATAAAAAGTTGCGAGATTCAATTTTCCGATAAAATGACTATTTATTATGAATTATTGAAGTTACGAAGTTAAAATAATTGATTTTTGGAAGTTTTATTTATTTTTATTAATAAAAACGTTTTTTATATGTTGTGGGCATATTTAACATGTGCATGATGGCTGAATTCAGATTCAAGATGTGGGCGTATGAATTTTGTTTATATAATATTATTATATTCAATTTTCTGCTTTGGTGTTCTAAGCAATTTCCTATAAATAGGGTGCTTAGGTTAGAATTGAAAATCACACCAGAAACTGAAGTTTTCTCTCTCTATATTATCGAGCGTATTCTTGTGAGTATTTTGAGTATACTTTGAGTATTGCTATACTGGTCTGAGTTCAAGTCATAGCCTTTATATCCTGTGTTTCAACTAAAGTCTTGTCTTTCGAGGTAAGGGATGTTATTTTCTTCTCGGATGATATTATTTCTTCAATATCATTATCTTTGAAATATTGGTTGGAACTTTTTATCAAATTTGGAACTTTTTCATGTCGGGGGTTCTTATTCATGAGTTCTTATTCACGAGTTCTTATTCATGAGTTCTTATTCACGATTACTTATTCACGAAGTACTATTATTTAAGGCGTGAAGATGTTTTTTTGTGGAATTTCTATCTTTTGGTGTCTGAGTTACTATTCACGATATCTGACACTATTCACGGATCTGGCCTTTATTCAATTTAAAAATGAAAATTTTTCTTTTAAATCTAAAATATCTATTACGGATACTAGCTTTGATTGTATCCATGTTTTGATCATTCTTGAATTTTACACCCCTGTGATTATTTTGAGGTATTTTTGAGGAAATGATAGCAATTCACGGGTTGTCACAACCAAGCGAGTTCAAAGAGTTGGGACCACCGAGTGCAGGAAAGCCGGATCCGATTAAAGCGGAGACGTGGGTCAAAACAAATTACCAAGATATTCGATGTCTTGGGATGCGGAGGAACGAAAAAGTTCCATTCGCTACCTTTATGTTCCGTGGCGAAGGCGATTCTTGGTGGGAATCAGTAAAGCATACCCATCCATTTGCCGCACTCGGCGTGTCGTGGGAGACGTTTGAAAAGAGTTCAATGACAAGTACTTCCACGAAAGTATTAAATCATATGAAGGAAGTGGAGTTTATTAGGCGGGCGCAGAATAACATGACGGTGTCGGACGAGCGAAGTTCGTGGAGTTATCGAGTTTGCACCTCATTTGGTGGAGAATGAGGAACGTGATTACGCGGATGTTTACGAGAGGTTTGAAACCCGGCGTACGTCGATATCTCATTTCTCATAAATTTTCTCTCTATTCGAGATGTTGTCAACGAGGCTCAATTGTTAGAAGCGAGATAACGAAAATACGTTCAACCGAGGGACCATAACCGAGATCATATCAAGATAGCGGTCATCGAATAACGATAACCAATGGAGAAAAAGAATACTGGACAAAGCGCTAACCACACTCTGTGGTAATCATGGCCGTGAAAATAGAAGAAGCGAGTCGGGAGGAGATTTTAAAAAGAGGAGATTTAACAACGACTATGTGAAGACGACAGTCTTTATGAAGAATCGGTTCTAAGGGAGGTGAACGACCACCCAGGTCGTATCTTCTACAAATGCGGAAAAGAGGGACATATCGGTCAAACCGCCTACAACAATTCAAGGTATGCTATAGTTGTGGAAAGGAAGGACATATCGCTTTCAGATTGTACAATATCGAAACCAGTCCAATGGAATGGTGACTCAAAAGGATGTCCCGAAAATTCAAAGTCAATCGGTTCTTGGAAGAAGCGTTTGTCGTGGCCGGTCAAAATGCAAGGAACCCGAACGAAATTAGCACCAAGTTAGTTAATTATAAATTCTTGCGAAGATTATACCTTACTAGATCTGGGTTCTACCCATTCTTTTATCTCTCTCTTCTTACTCAACGTTTGAACTTACTACTGGAGAAATTAGACTTTGACTTATTTATGGAGACTCAGTTAGGAGAAATTTTTATTACATCCGTTGTTTAAAAATCTTGCTTGATTCAGGTTGGCACTATCACATTACACCGTTAACCTTATTTCTATAGAGATATTTGCTTTTGATGTGATTTTAAGGTTAACTACTCATCACGCCGAAATTGATTACTTTACGTAAGGTTGTTAGTTTTCATATTCTAAGCAACTCCGTTATTCAATTCAAACAATCAAACCATTGTAGTCAAACATTTTCATATCAAGCCATGAAGTCATTCGTTTATTACGGATGTTAAGTTTTCTTAGGCCATGTTATGGATTTGAATAAAGACACGTCGATTTGAATAATATTCCCTTGTTATTTATTTTCCCGACGTATTTCTGAAGAATTTCTTGGCTTACTCCCAAAGCTCGATATTAAATTTTGTATCGAATTTGAACCCGTTACAAAACTCATTTCTAAAATCTCATATCGAATGGCTCTATTGAACTTGAGGAGTTAAAATTCAACTATAAATTTGGTACTGAGCCTTTATCCGGTGACTTCCTTTGTGGAATGCACCAAAGCCGCATCTCCGTAGGGGACACCATATTCGCAAGCGATAGTAAACCTGATAGGTGTCATTGTAACGTCTTATCCAAGGTTGGGATATGAGTCACAGTTGAGAACAACCTAAGTCGATGAATCGAAATACGTAGCTTTCTAAGGCTTAGTTAGTTATTATCGAGATTCGTTGAAGGATATTCTCGAATCGCTATTCCATTAACGCAAATTGACTCGTAGAGATACAAAATTTGAATGGAGCAAGGAATGTGGGAAGAGCTTGAAGAACTTAAGAGAGACTCATTTCAAAGACATGTTCGACCATGCCATCCTCGAAAAAGCGAACGTGGTAGGCGGCGTGTTGAGTAGAAGATCGTATCACAAGTCTGAAAGTACGATATTGTCAAAGACTCATTTCAGTATAATTTACAAATAATAGAGATGGAGATGAAAACTCTAGTTACCCACGTGATGATATACGAGTATAATCGACTTTAATCGATAAAGTTAAAGTTTGTCTGAAGCTACACACCGGAGTGATGAATTTGAAGAAGGAGGTGTAAGTTGTTATTTCAAAAGCGAGAGAATCGGTGAGGTGAGGAAAGCTCAAACCTTCGATTTATTAATCCATTTAAAATTTTCGATCGAATAGAATCGTGGCTATAGACTCGTTTTACCGCCAAGTATGGCGCGTGTTCATAACGTTTTCACGCGTATCGATGTTACGTAAATATGTGGACGACCCAACCACGCTATTTGAGTTAGAAACCCACGAGATAATGAAGACTTAACGTATGAAGAGGTACTGTCAAGATTTTGGATAGGAAGGAACATGTCCCTCACGTGACGAAGGTCATACCACAAGTTAAAGTTTTGTGGAGAAACCATGCTATTGAGGAAATGACACGGGAGTTGGAAATGAAATGAAAGCGAGGTATTCTCACCTTTTCAAACACCAGTATCGTCACGCCAATTTCGAGGACGAAATTTCATAAGGAGGGAGGTTGTAAGACCCCAAATTATTAATAAATGAAATTTATTTTCCTTTATTTATTATTTTGAAATAGTAAGGGTTGATTTGATTAATGTGGATAGTTATGGGTAAAATACGCAAATATTTCAATAAGCATGATTATAAAATATTCATTATTGTTTGGGAATATTCGTTTGGTGCGTGGAATATTCGTATTGTCGAGGAATATTAAATGCGACTGCCGCAGATCTTTTTGTGGGCCCCATAACGGAAAGCGATTGGATGAAGAAAACGACAAATATAAGTTATTTATAAATAACTTGGCGTAGTTATTATCGTTATCTTGTTGGAATACCGGTGGTTAAAACACACTAATATCGTTGTTGAACAAGAAGATACCAGATTGCACCAATTATTGATTCTTACGTAAGAAGGCACTACTCAATAATTGTTACAATAATTCTTTATTTAGTATTTTATTTTATTGATTCAATAATTCTTTGCATTGATATTTTATATTACCGTTGTTTCATAAATTGTCATTACACAAATTTTTTCTATTATCTGAACAATAATTCATATTATCCGAATAATATTATTAGATAACATTATTGGCAATGTCTAGAAAGTTACTGTCTAAGGAGAGGTTTGGTCACCTAATTGCTTGGCAAGAAGAGAGAAATTCTTATTGGAAAGCCCCTCTTTCTCAGGAACTAGTCCCGGTTGCCGATAATGTGATTCTGTAATATTATTTATGAATAATTAATTATTGATTTATATGATGAGGAAAATATTGATTTTATGTGGATATAGATGGAGAAAATTTTAAAATGACAATTGTTGAAAATTAATATTTTATCTTTTTACGATAAAATAATTCGTTTAAATATATTATTTTAATAATATATTAACGGTGATATTTTTACAACGAATGTGGGATATATGAGTATCTGAGGAGGAAGAGTATTTTTGTTGCAATAAATGTTTAAAACATGTTAAACATGTCGGTGGACCCCATTTCTTGATCGAAATTTGATTATAGCACGTAAAATTGTCCGTATGTGGATTTGGTCCAATTTGTTTTGGAATTTGGAAAAACTTTCTTCTACAAAGTTGTAGAAATTGAATTTCCTATAAAAGTTGCGAGATTCAAATTTTCTCGATAAAATGACTATTTATTATGAATTATTGAAGTTACAAGTTCAAAATAATTGATTTTTGGAAGTTTTATTTATTTTTATTAATAAAAACATTTTTATATGTTGTGGGCATATTTAACATGTGCATGATGGCTGAATTCAGATTCAAGATGTGGGCGTATGAATTTTGTTTATATAATATTATTATATTGAATTTTACTGCTTTGGTGTTCTAAGCGATTTCTATAAATAGGGTCTTAGGTTAGAATTGAAAATCACACGAAACTGAAGTTTTCTCTCTATATTATCGGCGTATTCTTGTGAGTATTTTGAGTATACTTTGAGTATTGCTATATGGTCTTGAAAGTTCAAGTCATGCTTTATATTCGGTTTTTACTTAGAAATCTTGTCTTTCGAGGTAAGGGATGTTATTTTCTTCTCGGATGATATTGTTTCTTCAATATCATTATCTTTAAAATCTTGGTTGGAACTTTTTATCAAATTTGGAACTTTTTCATATCGGGTTCTTATTCATGAGGATTCTTATTCATGAGTTCTTATTCACGAGTACTATTAATGAAGCGTGAAGATGTTTTTGTGGAATTTCTATCTTTTGGTGTCGAAATACTATTCACGTATCTTCAAGACTATTCACGATATCAAGACTATTCACGGATACTGCACTATTCACCAAAAAATGAAAATTTTTCTTTTAAATCTAAAATATCTATTACGGATACTAGCTTTGATTGTATCCATGTTTTGATCATTCTTGAATTTTACACCCTGTGATTATTTTTGAGGTATTTTTGGATGTGGATAAAACCAAGTACGAATCCTTAATCCTTAATCCTTGTCATTTTGTTTCACCGGATTCGTTTTTTTAAAATATTTTTCATCATCTTGACCTTAAATGATGATATTATGGAATATCTTTGGCCCATAGTCTGCAAAGATGAATGATTTCTGAAGAATATCTTTGGCCGTGAAGGTGCAAAGATGAGCAGTGTTTAGATGAACATGACCAATGATGAATATCTTTGGCTGTGAGTGCAAAGATGAATATTTGATTCCGGATGTATGTTGATTGATGTTACGGGGATAAAGATGATAGGCAGCTTAACTTTTAAATTCATACATAGAAGATAGTAGTTGCATTCTCTACTTAACTCTTACAATGAATTATTATTTCATTATGAATATTGGTTTAAAAACTTGTTGTCTATTGTATTCTATTAGTTTTTTTTCTGTTGAAGACTAATGATAATTTGTTGTATATTATCTTAGTCATAATATTCTTTCTTGGGCTAGTTGAGCTCACCCTTTTCCTTTTTTGTTCCATTTTTCTTCTCGGGAGGTGAGAATGTAATGCAGTCTTAGTCGGGTATGGAATGAAGGTTCTAGAGAGTTGTTTAGTAGTCCTCACTATTTTGTAAAATAATGTATCAATAATTATGATGGGGATTTATTTGCGTGTGGATATTATCTAGATGGCAATATCTCGTATTTAAACTCACGGTTTATATGTTGTAATAATAAAGTTGTAGTTATTTACATGCCATGTATTTGGCGACTCGAGAATGGGTTGGATGGAATGGACCTATTTTGGGGGCGTCACGGTTGGTATCGTAGCTTGGGATATGATCTCTGGCGGAGATGGGGAATAGAACTAGGAGGGAGAGACGAGTAAATCCTTCGCTAAGTGTGTCCTACCTACCTAAGCTTATTTGTTAGTTGGTCGATATATAGGGATATTATGTGATATATTGATTTCCTTAATTAACCCTTGTTTTATGACAAGATTTGAGAATGTCAACCGAGAATATTAACAATGGAAATGAGGCCAGTGGAGACGCTTGTACTCACCAACGAGGAGAACGTCTAATAGGGTGGCAATGTTCCTCTTGTGAACAACACCACTGAGCGAGATGATGAGCGAGGGTATGTTTAGAAGCTTTTTGCGATCATGCAAAATCGGATGAGGGAGACTTCGTGTTCAAAATATGAGGAGGAAATGATAGCAATTCATGGGTGGTCACAACCAAGCGCTTCGAGAGTTGGGACCACAGTGCAGGGGGAAAGCGGATCCGATTAAGGCGGAGGCGTGGGTCAAACAAATTACCAAGATATTCGATGTCTTGGGATGCGCGGAGGAACGAAGGTTCCATTCGCTACCTTTATGTTGTTCGTGGCGGCGGGCAGATTCTCGTGGGAATCAGTAAAAGCGTACCCATCCAAATTACTTTCGGCGTGTCATGGGAGACGCGTTTGAAGCAGATTCAATGACAAGTACTTCCACGAAAGTATTCATTCGTATGAAGGAAGTGGAGTTTATTAGATCGGGCGCGAGAATAACATGGCGGTGTCCCAAAGACGAGCGAGTTCATGGAGTTATCCAGTTTTCAGACCTCATTTGGTGGAGAATGAGGAACGCGTGTATGGCGGATGTTTCGAGAGGTTTGAAACCCCAAGATACGTCGATATCTCATTTCTCGTAAATTTTCTCTCTATTCCGGATGTTGTCAATGGGGCTCGGTTGTTAGAGCGAGATAACGAAATACGTTCAACCGAGGACCATAACCAGGATCATCTCAAGATAAAGCGGTCATCGAATAACGATAACCAAATGGAGAAAGAAGAATACTGGACAAAGGCGGTAACCACTCCGGTGGTAATCATGGCCATAAAAATAGAAGAAGCGAGTCGGAGGAGATTTTAAAAAGAGGAGATTTAACAACGACCATGTGAAAGCGGCGAAGCAGCAACCGGTTCTACAGGAGGAGAACGACCACCGTATTATGTTACAAATGTGGGAAAGAGGGGCATATCATTGGCAAACCTGCCCAGTTTTTTAAGGTATGCTATAATTGTGGAAAAGAAGGACATATCGCTCGAGATTGTACAATATCGAAACCCAGTCCAACGGGAATGGTGACTCAAAAGGATGTCCCAGAAAAGTCAAAGTCAACGGTTCTTGGAAGAGCGTTTGTCGTGACCGGTCAAAATCAAGGAACCCGAACGAAATTAGCACGGGTTAGTTAATTATAAATTCTTGCAAAGTTTATACCTTCTTGAATCTGGGATTCTACCCATTCTTTTATCTCTTCTTGCTTGCGCTCAACGCGTTTGAACTTGACTACGGAGAAATTAGACTTTGACCTATTTATGGAGACTCAGTTAGGAGAAATCTCATTACATCCGTTGTTTAAAAATCTTGCTTGATTCAGTTGGCACTATCACATTACACAGTTAACCTTATTTCTATAGAGATATTTGCTTTTGATGTGATTTTAAGGTTAACTACTCATCATGCCGAAATTGATTTCTTTCGTAAGGTTGTTAGTTTTCATATTCCTAAGCAACCTGTTATTCGAATTCAAACAATCAAACCATTGTAGTCAAACATGTCATATTTATTTAAGTGAAAAGATGCACAAACTCCTTCATAAAAATTTGAACTTGAATCATAAGTAACAACTAAACATGTCATATAACGAGATAAGATGAAGTTAAAGAATGAAGCTTCCTAACTCAACACTTAGAAAAATTTAGGTAATAAAGTAAAGGGATACTTATTAGTTCTTCGAAGTGTGAGACATATCTGCTTCATTAGGAATTTGTTTACCCGAAAGGCCTAATAAAACCAAGAGATGACATTTGCCTACCACGAAGGGCACGACAAAGTCTAAAGATGACACTTGCCTACCTCAGAAGGGCTGACAAGGTCTAAGTGACCACTACAGAAGAGGCTTACCATCGAATGGCCGGTGAGTCCACCCGAACCTCCTAACACCAATGACGTTTGCCTACCACGAAGGGCACGACAAACTCATAAGGACCACTGCCAAAAATTCGCCATCGAATGGCGGTGAGTCCACCCGAACCTCCTAACACCAATAACGTTTGCTTACCACGAAGGGCTGACAAACTCATAAGGACCACTGGCAAAGAGGATGCCATCGAATGGCCAAAGTGAGTCACCGAACCTCCTAACACCAATGACGTTTGCCTACCACGAAGGGCTGACAAACTCATAAGGACCACTGCCAAAAATTCGCCATCGAATGGCCAATGAGTCCATCCGAACCTCCTAACCCGTTGAGCCGATCAAAGAATGAAGACAAGATTTGGTCAAGAAAAAGGGAACTTTTATTGATGATGACATAAATATTCTACGGACTTCAATATCTTGACATCATTTTCTTGAAAGTACTTCTTCTAGCTTCTTGCCAAATAAGTGCCAAGTATTCTTAATTCTTGACCCATCTAATGCTTTCAATCGATAAGTTCCGGCTTGACGCCGGTGATTTTATCTGATCCTTCCCAGGTTTGGCATCGCCTTTCCCAGATTGAGGTGTAGATGTTTGAACTTCTCTCGAGGACAAAATCTCCTACTTGAACCTTCGCGCAACTTTACCCCTTATTATAATGCTTGGCCACTCTTGACGATAAAGTGCCAATCTAATTAAAATTTTTTCTTTACCTCCTCAAGCAAATCAAGGTTGGCCTTAAGCCCTTCCTCATTGTAGATCTCTCTGAATTGGGTGACCAAGACTTGGAGATTCAATTTCAAGCTGGGACTAAGGCATCGATTACCATAGGCCGGTCTAAAAGGTGAATCCCTCAACAGTCCTCGGAGTAGTTCGATAAGCCCATAACACGCTAAGTAGCTCATCTCGGCCATCGCCGCCTTGGCTTACGTCCAATCTGCGCTTGATCCCATTCCAGTGATGCTCATTGGTCACTTGAACTTATCCATTCGATTGTGGATGAGCCAGAAGTCTTTCTGTCTTGAATCCCCGCTTTTTCAAAAATGCTTCAAATTTCAATCCCTGGTAGCGTCCATTTATGCGATATTACCACCTTAGGAATCTCGAAGCGAAATACTCTGATTCTTTCAAAAATTTCAAGCATTCTGTTCGTTATTAACCTAAGTGGTTTTGCTTCTACCCACTTGGTCATATAGTCGATGGTAACTATAACAAAGTCGACTTGACCTTTTGCCTTCGGTAGTGGACCCGAAAGATATCAACCCCTAGGCAATGAAGGTATAGGAGATAAGATCGAGTATAGCTCTTCTTACGGTGGTGATGTGGATCTCGACCGTTGAGTTGACACTTCTCGCACTTTTGGCGTATTCGATTCGCTTCTTTGAAGATAGTAGGTCGATAGTATCCTTGTCGAAGTACTTTATAGGCTAATGACTTAGCCGCCATATGGTCATAACAGATACCTTCATGTCTTTCCCAAGAAAGCATATTCGAGTTCGGATGGAGTCGAGCATTTCATTAGTGGAGATGAGAAAGCTCTTGAATGGATCCCCATCAATCGAACAAAATTATCACTTTTATACTTGATTTTCTTGGCGAGCATCCGATCCAGAAGGTAAGACGCCATCTGCCAGATACTCTATATATGGAGTCAACCCGGTGATTGGTTGGTCGATGCACATTACCGATTCATAATGGACACTAGGATGTTGCAAAGTTTCTAAATAAACCGACCCATCAAAGATGTTAACATCCGTAGTGGCTAATTTAGAGTGCATCAACAATTGAATTGTTATTACGCTCGACCCTTTGAAACTCGTAGGATTGGAAATCTTTGAAGTTGTTCCTTGATTACATTAGATATTTGATCATTTTTGGGCCTCGAGCCAGATTCCCCGAAAAGTTGCTTAACGACTAACCGAGAATCATGTGAAGATGATTATTCTTTGCACTTCAAGACTCTTTGCCGGTCGTAACCTGCAAGTACCGCCTCATACTCACGACCGTTGTTTGTCGCGTTGAACCGAAATCGATGGCTTTCTTTGCACCTGAATCCTCCGGGACTCGTTAGAATAATCCTACTCCATTTGACGTCCGTGGTAGAAGACCCATCTCAGATCAAAAGTGTCCACGAACTCTCTTCTGGCTGAAGAAGCTGCAATCTGTTACGTCCAGATCCTTGACCGCGCCACAACTTCATCGACTTCGGAAAAGAGCATTCAACAACAAAATCAGCCCGAGGCTTGCCCTTTGATGGCGGTTCGGGATGATATTCAATGAAAAATTGGGACAACTCCATCGTCCATGCAGCTAATCTCCCCGATACCTCGGGTTTGCCCATAATCTTCTTTAAAAAGTCGATCAGTATATACTATTACCAATCTACCCTGGAAGTATTGCCTAAGCTTTCGACTAGCAGTTATTAAAGCAAAAGCAAACTTTTCATTGTTCGGGTTATTTGTTTCAGCATCCCAAAGGACATGGCTCACATAATAAACCGGGTCTTTATTTCCCAACTTCACGCACAAAATCGCTCTCTATGCCAACGAACTAGCGATTAAAAGTACAAATATAGGGGTTTCGGCGAGAGCGGGCTTCACCAACAAAGGCGTCGAAGATAAGTAGGACTTGATGCTCTCAGGGCGTCCTCACACTCGAAGTCCATTGAAACGTCTTTGCATTCTTGACCTTTCAATGTATCAAAGAATCGGTAGACATCTTTTTGCCCGACTTGGACATGAACCTCCTTAAAGTGCAATCCTTCGATCGACGTTGAACATCTTTAAATGGTAGGAGTCTTCATGTTCGGGATCGTCAATCTTTTACGGATTGGCCTCAATTCCTCTCTAACCCACAAGATAACCCAAAATTTGCGGGCCACTGGCAGAAGGTGCACTTAGTGGGGTTACGTAAGACCAAAATTTTTTTAAATAAAAGGAATTTCCTTTATTTATTATCTTGAAATAGTAAGGGTTGATTTGATTAATGTGGATAGTTAAGGGTTAAATCATGCAAATATTTCAAAATAAGCAAGTGGTTATAAAATATTCATTTTGTCGGGGAATATTCGTTTGGTCGTGGAATATTCAATCTTTCTCAGAGAATATTAAATGCGGCAGTAGCAACCATGTGTGGGCCCATAACGGAAAGCGATTGGATGAAGAAAGCGACAAATATAAGTTGGTTAAAAATAACGGCGTGGTTATTACCTTAAGACTGTTGGAATACCGGGTGGTTAAAATACGATGTCTGGCGTGGTTGCACAAAGAAGACGGTATTGCATCGCATGTTGTTGAATTATTGATCTTTACGTAAGATGGCACTACTTCAATAATTTTCACGCGATGAATTCTTGTTCAATATTTTATTTTATTGATTCAATAATTGCTGCGTTGATATTTTATATTATTGTTGTTCAATAATTGTCCTTTGCACAAGATTTCCCATTATCGGATCAATAATTCATATTATTTGAATAATATTATTAGATAACATTATTGGCAATGTCTAGAAAGTTACGTCTAAGGAGAGTTTGGTCACCTAATTGCGCCGCCATGAAGAAATTCTTATTGAAAGCCCTGCTCTGAGGAGCGGCTGGTTGTCATAATTGTGATTACGTAATATTATTTGTGAATAATTAATTATTGATTCATATGATAAGGAAATATTTATTTATATGAATATAAATGATGGATTTATTTATGTGGTTATTAATGAAGGAATTAATGCTGAGATGTTTTATTTGTATTTTGTCGGATTGGAGGTATTAAAAGATCAAATCGGTGTTATTACAGCTTTATTGTGTGAGTTATAATATTTAATCCGAATAGTTGGATCGTTGTAATTTTTGGATATATTATACATATATAAGTTGAGTATATGTCCACAAATTTTGAACCGTTAAAATGAACGAATGATTTGTTATAAATTTTAAGAGGTGTTTGATTCTAAAGTAGGGTTATAATTGATTTTGGTGGAAAATTCTAGAATTGAGTGGACCCCACTTGTGGTTGGTGAAAAATGTGCTGAATTTTATTTCAAATGTGGTGGGTGGCAATAGTAGCGAGGTAAAGCCATCAGTGTAGCGAAAAAGTCTGCTTTTACGGGCTAACATTTTCCTATAAATAGAGGCTTTAAGTTAGAATTGAAAATCACACCGAAACAAAGTTTTATCTCTTTCTCTCTCTATATTATTAGGCGTATTTTGTGAGTATTTAGATACTTTGAGAGTTGTTGTTCAGACAAGTTTCATTCAAAGATCACTTGAGCCTTTCCTTCCGGAAATCTGATTCTTTGAGGTAAGGGATATTATTTTTTTTTTAGTAATGATATTATTTCTTCAATATCATTATCTTTGAAATGTTGATCCGAGGTTTTTATCAAATTTGGAATTTTTTCATGTCTCGGGTTACTATTCATGAGTTACTATTCACGAGTTCTTATTCACGAGTTACTATTCACGAGTACTATTCATGAAGCGTGAAAATGTTTTTTTGTGGAATTTCTATCTTTTGGTGTCGAGTTCTTATTCACGTATCGGCCTATTCACGATATCTGACACTATTCATCGAAAAATAAAATTTCTTCTTTTAGTCCAAAATATCTATTCGGATACTAGCTTTGATTGTATCCATGTTTTGATCATTCTTGAATTTTACTTGATATGATTATTTATGAAGTATTTGTGAACTCCGGATTGTTTAAAGTAACGAATCCATAATACTTGTTCTTTTGTTTCACTTGGATTCGCTTTCTTTAAAAATATTTTTCATCTTCACCTTAAATGATGATATTATTGAATATCTTTGGCTCAGTAGTGCAAAGATGAATGATTTCTGAAGAATATCTTTGGCACGTAGTGCAAAGATGAGCGGTGTTTAAATGAACATGAATGGATCGATGAATATCTTTGGCCTTTAGTGCAAAGATGAGCAGTGTTGAGATGAACATGTATCGATTGATGAATATCTTTGGCACATAGTGCAAAGATGAATATTTGATTTGAGATGAAAATTGATTGATGTTACAGGATAAAATATTGATGATGGATGAGTTAAATTCATAGATTATAGTAGATTTCATTCTCTCACGTAACTCTTCTATGAATTATTATTTCCATTGCGAATATTGATCCGAAACTTGTTTATCTATTGTATTCTATCGATTTTTCCTGTTGTAGACTAACGATAATTTGTTGTATATTATCTTAGTCATAACATTCTTTACCGGCTAGTTGAGCTCACCCTTTTCTCTTGTTGTTCCATTTTTCTTCTCGGGAGGCGAGAATGTAGCGTAGTACTTAGTCGGGGTATGGAATGAAGGTTCTAGAGAGAGTTGTTTAGTAGTCCTCACCATTATTGTAAAATAATGTATCAATAAATGTGATGAGGATTTATTTGAGTATAAATATTGTCTAGAAGATAATATTTGTATTTAAACTCACAGCTTTATTGTTGTGATAATAAAGTTGTAGTTGTTTACGTACCATGTATTTTGGCGACTCGAATGGGTGTTGTGTATACCTATTTTGGGGCGTCCACGGTTGATATCGAGCTTAGGGATATGATCTCCGGCGGAGATCGGGAATAGAACAAGGAGGGAGGCAGAGTAAATCCTTTGCTAGTGTGTCCTACTAAAGCTTATTTGTTAGTTGTCAAGATATAGGGATATTATGTGATTGATTTCCTAATTAACCCTTGTTTTATGACAATGAATTGAGAATGTCGATTGAGAATATTAATAGTGGTGTAAATGAGACCGTGGAGATGCACATGCTTAACAACGAGGAGAGCGATGCGCAAGTGGCAAATGTACCTCTGTGAATAACACCAATCGCGAGATGATGAACGAGGGATGTTTAGAAGCTTTTTGCGATTCATGCAAAATCGAATGAGGGAGACTCGTGTTCAAAATACGAGGAGAAATGATAGCAATTCACGGGTGGTCACAAACAGCTAGCGATTCAAAGTTGGGACCACGAGTGCAGGGAAGCCCGGATCCGATTAAAGCGAGCGTGGGTTAAACAAATTACCAAGATATTCGATGTCTTGGGATGCACGGAGGAACAGAAGTTCCATTCGCCACCTTTATGTTCCGTATGGCGAGGCGGATTCTCGGTGGGAATCAGTGGAGGCGTACCATCCATTTGCACGGCGTATGTCATGGGAGACGTTTGAAGCAGTTGATGATGAGTACTTCCCGAAAGTATTGGTCATATGAAGGAAGTGGAGTTTATTAGACTAGAGCGAAGAATAACATGGACGGTGTCCCAAAGACGAGGCGAAGTTCGCGGAGTTATCCGTGTTTGCACCTCATTTGGTGGAGAATGAGGAGCGATGATGCGGATGTTTCGAGAGGTTTGAAACCCGACGTACGCCAAAGATCTCATTTCTCATAAATTTTCTCTATTCGGATGTTGTCAATGTGGCTCACTTGTTAGAAGCGAGATAACGAGTACGTTCAACCGAGGACCATAACCAGGATCATACCAAAGATAGTAGTCATCGAAATAACGATAACCAATTGGAGAAAGAAGAATACGGACAAAGGCGGTAACCACTCCGGTGGTAATCGTGGCCATGAAAATAGAAGAAGCGAGTTGGGAGGAGATTTTAAAAAGAGGAGATTCAACAATTCGACCATGCTGAAGACGCGGCGCTTGAAAGGGCAATCCGGTTCCAAGGGAGGAGAAAGACCATCGGTCGACAAGTTACAAATGCGGAAAGAGGGACATATCATTATCTACACCGCCCACAATGAGCTTAAGGTATGCTATAATTGTGGAAAAAAAGGACATATCGCTCGAGATCATGCGATATCGAAACCTAGTCATGTGAGGCGGTGACTCAAAAGGATGTCCCGTAAAAGTCAAAGTCAACGATTCCTCGGAAGGCGTTTGTCGTGAC